>CAKNYM010052420.1:349869-423775 GCA_932195095.1 Andricus curvator
TTAAGGAATTCTACCAAGAATTTAGGGAATTCCATAAATTCAAGGAACTCCAAGAATTCGAGAAATTCCACGGCTTCAAGAAATTCCAAATATTCGAGAAATTCTAAGATTTCAAGGAAGTCTGAGCATTCGAGTTATTCCAAGAATTTGAGAAATTAAAAAAAATCGATGAGTACCACGGTATTTAGAAGAATTTAAGGATGAACGCTGCTTTTTGAGTTTTAACCTGGCTTCTATTGCACATTACGAGTATACGCGGCCAACAGAAAATGGGCTTATTAATTAATTCTGGCTTGAATGAAATGCTTTCAAATTCTTCTGAAAATTTTTTAATTCCTTGGAATCTTCTGAATTTTTTGAAACCTTCTGAATTCTTTGAATTCCTTGAAATCTTCTAAATTCTCTGAATTCTTTAAATTCCTGACTTCCAAGAATTTAAGGAATTCCCACAATTCAAGGAATTTGAAGAATTCCAAGAATTAAAGAATTTCAAAAAATTCTACGGAATTAAAAAAATTCAAAAAAAACACTCATAACTAAACGCTTTTATTCCATTTTTTATCCTATTGAAATATTATTTCAGTATAAAATATTGCATTTTTGACTGATTCAATTTGAAATTTATTTGTAAAAAAACAGAAGAATTTTTTTCAAATGAAGCAATACCGAATTTGATAATTTCCTCTAATGGAAAATTTTATTTATAATAATTAATTATTTTTTTATTTTATTTTTAGTACTTTTAGTTCGGCAATTTTATTTTTCCAGATTTGTCTGTCGCCCCGTTTATAGAAATAGAAGACGTGACAAATGAAAAAGTTTATTGAAAAATGCGATTGTGTGCCATTATCAACATGATTTTTATGCAAACAATCATAAAGAGGGCAGTATTGTGAAATTCGTAAAAAGGCCTTGTAATACCTCCAACATCTTAAATATTTTACAATTGTTTGATTGGAAACGAAAAAAAGATTAATTATTTACACACCTAATCCCTTTACCTTGCTTTATCACGAAATTCAATAAAACAGAAGCAAAAAAGTAAAATTGTGATTTTCTACAATTCCATTAGTCTAAAGATTCTAAATTTTTTTCAAATTATAATGATTTTTGCTTGAAAATCCCAATTTTCGATGTAAAAGTCCAACGTAGCCTAAAATTGTTACAAAATTATGAATCTTCTTCAAAATCTAATCATTTTCAAATGAAAATTGCAGTTTCCGACGAAAAACACTAAAATAATCAAAAATGCTTCAAAGATTTTGAATGTTATTACAACTGTAATAATTTCTGTTTGAAAATACCAATTTTTGAAGTGAAAAGCCAATATAACTTAAAATTGATACAAAATTATATATATTTTTTAATCCGATGTTTTTTCAAGTAAAAATTGCAATTTCCGAAAAAAACACCAGAATAATCCCAAATTGTTAAAAGATTATAAATAATCTTGAAATTTTAATGATTCATTATTTTAAAAAATATTTATTATTATTTCAAAAAATTATTAAAAAAATGTAGCCTAAATTGTTTGAAAATTATGAGGCTTCTTTGAAATGTAATGATTTTTTCATCAAAATTTCAATTTTCGACAAAAACATTGAAAATTTTAAAGGATTCTAAATCTTGTTTAAATTAAAATAATTTCTGTTTCGTATCGTGTTGAAATTTTTATGATTTTTATTTGGAAAAACAGATTTTTGATGTTAAACGTCAATGAAGCCTACATTTTTTGAAAATGATGTATCTTCTTTGTAATGTAATGATTTTTTGACAAAAATTTCAACTATCGACGATAAAAATTTGAAATAGTTCAAAGATTCTAAATCCTTTTTAAATTGTAATAATTTCTAAATTTCTGATGTTAATTTTTTCGATTGTACTGGTCAATTAATTTTCTGGAGAAACTAGAACAAATCTCTGAAAAAATCTGGAAAAATCTGAAAAATTTCTGTTTCAAAATACCATTTTTTGAAGTAAAAACCCACTGCAGCCTAAAATTGATACAACGTTATGAATTTTTCTTCAAATATAATGTTTTTAAAATAAAAATTGCAATTTCTGAAAAAACCTTAGTATAATCACAAATCGTTAAAGGATTCTGAATCTTATTCAAATTATAATAATGTCGGTCTAAAAATACCAGTTGCCCAAACAAAAAGCCAATGCAGCCTCAAATTGATACAACATTATAATTTTTTTTTTAAATCTGATGTTTTTTTAAATGAAAGTTGCAATTTACGAAAAAAACACCAGTATAATCCCAAATTGTTAACAGATTCTAAATCGTCTCGAAATTCCAATGATTTTGATTTGAAAATCCAATTTTTGTTGTAAAACGTCAAGGTAGCTTAAATTGTTTAGAAATCACGAATCTTGTTTGAAATCTGATGATTTTTAAATGAAAATTTTTGATTATCGACGATAAACATTTGAAATTGTTCAAAGGTTCTAAATCTTGTTTAAATTGTAATAATTTCTGTTTGAAATTATTTTTGAAGTAAAAAGCCAATGTAGCCTAAAATTTATACAGCGTTGTTTTTTCATCTAATGTTTTTTTTAAATAAAAATAGCAATGTCTGAAAAAAACACCAGTATAATCCCAAATTCTTAAAAGATTCTAAATCTTGTTTAAAGTATAATAATTTATGTTTGAAAATACCAATTTTTGAGGTAAAATGCAATGTAGCCTAAAATTGATACAACATTATACATTTTTTTTTAATTTTGTGTTTCTTTTGAAATAAAAATTGCAATTTCCGAAAAAACGCCAGTGTAATCCAAAAATCGTTAAAAGATTCTAAATCGTCTTTGAATTTTAATGATTTTTCTTTGAAAAAGAAAAACAATTTTTTATCTAAGATGTGAACGTATCCTAAATTGTTTAAAAATTACGAATTTTCTTTAAAACCTAAATATTTCTTCATAAAAACGTCAATTTTATTTTCTAAATTTGAACCAGTGAGAAATGGGTCACTGATTGCAATCAGTAAGGATTTTCAGTGGCAATCAGTGAAAACTCACTGATTCAAATTTACAGAGTACCGAAGATTATTAAAAATCACAAATTTTATTCAATTCGTGTAGGATTTTCTATGAATTTTATGATTAGAAATTTTTGTAGAAGGATTTTTTGTAGATTCACTTTTCAAAATATTTAATTCAAGATATGAAAAAAATCATACCACTTTTTTAGATACAATTTTACAATACTTACCAATAGAATTCAAAATAACGATCAAGAAAGAGACGAGAGTACAAATGTTCCTCATTTTTTCAAAATTTAGTAAAAACTCTTGAACGAAGAATTTTGAGAAGAGCCTAACTGATGAATATTTTGAATTTTCGTGTATATATACGATTATGAAATATTTATTTTTGCCTCTTTCCAAGCCTTGATCGTAAAATTCTTATTTGTTAGGTTTAGTGAAATGAGAAATTCTCGCAAGTATTGCATCATTTCTTCAGTGTTCGTTAATCCCTTGCACGTGTATTATAATTTCACCTTGAAAAACTAAATATGATAACGAGGTTTCATTACCGAGTAATTTTTTATCAATTTTGTAAAAAAAATTTTAATTTTCTATCATAAATACCTGATGTAGATAATTGCTCATCAAATTTTTTCATAAATTTAAAAAAAATTAATAACTAACATTTGGTCAATATCAAAACTCTTTTTGTCTATTAATTCTTCAGATTTTGAGCGTCCTTTAAAATTTGTGAAACAGTTTGCTCTGCAAATGTTTATCAATTTTTTTTATTAAAAAAAAAAATTGTTACATATTTACAAGACTTTTGTGTAGATTTTTGCTTCTGTAGACAATTATTGGTAGAGAATAGAATTAGCTTCAAAATGAGCCATTATCGAACCCTCTGTGACAAATAGTTTAAAAGTTATACATTTGTTAATTAACGATATGCTACTTTCCTTATTATGTTTTAGCCCTACTGAATTTTCACTCTCGTTCAAAAAATTGTAATCTAATTTTTCGTGTTAATTCCTTAAAGTGAATGGTCCAAAATATTAGAAAACATTTGTTTTTGTACTCAAAACCCAAAATTGGCGGAGGGGTGGGGAACACTTTTTTTAAAAAAAAATACTTTTGAAAAAAATTTGGTTAGTCGATACTTTGATTTTTTCGGGACACCTGTGGGTGATTCTGTGAAACTTGTGGTAGCCAAAACAGAAATCTACCATCACCCAGAAACGTTAGATTCTTCCAGTGGATTTTCTTCCTTATCAATGGAGTACAATTATCAACAGTTGATATATAAAATATTAATTTATCTTCTGCAAAGAAAAAATATTTTCTGGTTTCTCTTCTGATAAGAATGATAATCGTCGGTCATTTCAATTTTCATTATTGATTTTATTAAACTATAAAAGTACGAGATTTATTGCTACGTAGAATCAAATATTATCTTTCATACCATTTTTGAGTGAAATGATTTAATATTTCGAACCTTTTTTAAAACTTTAGAACAAATAATAATTATACAATTAGGTAATTTTTCTCTAATTTAGGAAATAACTCTACATTTTTGAAATGGTTCAAAACTTTAAAATATTTTAACTAGTTTATAATAATTTATGTATTTTAAATTTATTATAAAAGTAATATTTATTTGCATTTTACTACAAAGAGAATATTAGTTGTAGATTTTTACAAAGCAAGATAAAAATAAGAAACTTACTTGCAAATATTATAAAATTGAAAAAATCTCTACGTTTTAAATGATTGTTTTCATTTTAGATTAAACAGGAAGTTTATTCACTTAAGGCTCTGTCGGCATTACGGCCATGTGACGAGTGGGTCACGTGACCGGATTCCTACCTTACCGACAATTTTTTTATTTGTACACTTATTTTCACACGAATAGCCACATCGAGTTGAAAATTTGGGATAATAAATAAGAAGCACTAAGAAACGCGGCTCTGGTCCTAAATTTTTATAATGATGAAAAAAGTATTTTTTTGTAAATAATTTTTTTTTCATAATTATTAAAATTGAGGACCAGACCCACCTTTCTTAGTGCTTTTTATTTCTTATCCCAAATTTTCAACTCGATGTGGCTATTGGTGTGAAAATAAGTTTACAAATAAAAAAAGTGTCGGTAAGGTAGGAATCCGGTCACGTGACCCACTCTCCACATGGCCTTAAGGAACACATTCTCATTACAATACCCGCACACTTTTTTAAAGTCCAAAGAAAAACGCTTACTTACTTAAGAAAAAGTTTTGGTTTAACTTACTGAAAATGCTACAAAAAAATAAAAAATTCCATTTCTGGTCAAACAGTGTTTGTTTCATTCATAGAAAACTATATTCAAATAAAAGGATCTAAGAGTAAAGTATTTCGTTTCAAAAAGATTTTTGTATGAAAACATTATTTAATTTCAGAATTTTAATTTTGAAAGAATGCGACAAAATTATGGTATATATTCAATTTTTTTCGATTTCGAAGAGCAATTTTTTTCACTTTGAATTAATTTGAAATGAGCAAATTTTTTTTGTTTATTTTATAATGTCATTTTTCACGATTAAAACAAAAACTACGCGTCCTATAAAAAAATGAGTAATAACAAATTTTTAAATATATTTGGAGGGATAATTTTTGTCCAATCATGTGTTTTCGTATCTTGCGTGGTTTGACCGCAAAATAATTTTTTTTTTCATTATGTTTTGTGGGGTCAAAATTTTAATTTTCGATTTTTCAACAAAATTCAAAAAGTTATTATGATAATCTTGTAGGGCCATCAAAAAGCAACTTTTTTTGTCTCTGGACTTTTATTCATATCGTGCGTTGTTTTTTTTTTTAATTTTAATTTTCTTTTTTTTTTAATTTTGAAAATGCTATAACTCTGATAATTTTTTTTTTATCAAAAAAAGTCATGAGGATAAATTGTTTTAGCTTTTAAGTACTATGAGCGGCTGTACGTGGAATTTTTCAATCTTGAAAAAAATGGTCTCAAAAATATTGAAAATGTTCTAACTTTTTGAATTTTTATCTAAAATAGCTGGTTTAGGAACTCGTTCTTTTTTTTCAGGCCTTAAGAAAGTGCGCCAAAGCACAATCCAATCTGATAATTTTTTCGAAAGTTATCGCAGACGGACAGACTACAGACAGACAGACATCTTCATGAAAATCATTTTTTCTGAAGCAAGGCAGAATGCTGATTCCGGAAAAGAATATTGCACGAAATGTACAGAAAATATATTTTTGTCAAAATGTCTAATTATATATTTGTGTTCTATCCTCGAACCTGCCGATCAATAATTCAAAATTCGACTATCAAGAAAGTGGAAAATTTCTGATAAAAAAATTGACAAACTTAAAACTTTCACAAGTATTTCAATAGAAAAATGCGTTCATTATTGGAATATTGTCCTTCTCAAAAACTTTTTGTTAAATTTGGCTACTACGAGAAACCAACGCCATTCGAAATTTGGTTTGGATTCATACTCCTCGCAGTATTAGGTCATTACCAAATTAGTAATATGGTAGAGAAATAAGATGCGCTGTTTGAAAAATCGACGATTTGGTATTAAATGCAAATGTTTCGTTGAAAAATCATCTTTCTTGATTGAAAATGAACTTTTTTGTTGAAAATTTATCTTTTCGGTTTCAAAAGCCAAATGTTTTCTAAACCATTCGACTTTTTAGCTTTTCAAAGCGCAACTCTCTCATTGGAAATAAATCTTTTCTTGTTGTTAATTGTACTGATAACTTCTTACTTGGTGGAATTTCTTCCATCGTACATGTTCTTGCTGAGATAATACATTCCTATATAATACATTCTTATCTCATGAATTGTATATGACTTGAGGTTGACCTTGTAAGATATTTGTATTTCATAACCACATATGGGCATCTATGTATTGCTAGGTATCGTACAGAAAAAGAAACGATACTTCGTTTTAAAATTTTTGATTCGAATTAAATTTTGTACCAACAAAGAAAGTGAGTTTCGTCACTTTTGATGAAGATTAAGTTTTAAGCTTTCGTTATTTTTGTTAATACATTTAGCCACATTAGTTGTGTTGTATGAAGCTGCAACTAATGTGGTTAGGCCTTTTTCTAACATTGTTCATCAGAAATCAGGATTTTAAAGATTTTATTACATATATTACAGGAAATTTTAAAGGATATCGCCCGTCATTCCGTCAACATGTCGCGTTGCTCAAAGTCAGACACAAATAGCCAGGGGCCTTCCCACTTTCCAGAAAAAAATATTATATCCCCTGCTTATTACAGCCAGGCACCAAATATTTCTAACACAAACAATAAATTTAGTACACAATGAAATTCGTCTTCACTCGGTCGGAATGCAAACAAGCGATCGGAGACACGTGCCTACACAGAAAAAACCAGGGTTTCCATTAGAACCCATTTTTGGTTCCAAAGGAGCTGCAACAAAAATGAACCCCACTTGCTGAAAAGGAACCCAAAACGATGAATGAGCTCTAAATGATACCCCAGTTGGGGTTCTAAAGGATCCCAATTGTAAATGAGCCTATTTCTAAAGAACCTATTTTTCGCTTTGCCCACTTCGACATTTTGTTTAATTAAAAATACAATTTTTACCTGAAAGCAAACATGTAATCAAACTCTGATGGACATAACTTCATGAAGATAATGAAGACAAAATATTACCGTAATTGAAATAGATTAAATGACTTGATAGATGTAATTTGCAGGTTATGTAACAAGCTTGTAAACATAAAGGCTTATTCATATGCAAGAAACTTTTCGACATGCCACTTTTTAAAAGTACAAATATATATTATTAGAAGTGCTGTAGGGTCGTTGAAAAAACAAAATTTCCTTTGTTTTATAATTTTTACATAAAATATAAAAATAGATAACCAATTTCACTGTAGAGAAACGAATTTTTTTAAAGTCTTAATGGGCATGCGTCGCACCAGCAGCCTCACTGCATGTTGATCGCGCGCTTCTTTGAAATGATAAAATATGCAAATCAATTTTTTACAACATAATTATGAGAATATTATTATTATAATTATTGTTTAATAATTTCAAAGTACAACAAATATTATGAATTATTCAAAATTGACATTTGTGAAGAAAAGTCTTCCTTCTTTTGAATTTAAAATCAATAATTCATTTGTAAAGAGTAAAATCAAAGAATTAATTTACCTTTTACCCTACAAGTCTATTTTGTGATCTGAAAATTAATTTCTTTGATTCTAAACTGATGATTTATCATAAAAAATTAATTTACACATTTGATAATTTAAAAAAAAACATATAGAGCGAAAAACACGATAATTGACAGAAATGGACTTGTAGATTGAACTATTTAAAAACTGTTACAGATTGAACTATTTTCAAATTTAAACATTAAAAATTGTGATATTTACAGGTGCAATAGTTCAGAATTGTATTAGATACATGCAGGAATCATCACAACAACTGGTTTTCCTTCCCCAAGCACATACATTTTCAGGGTGGCGATTCGGCGGACAATTTCATCTTCCCCGTTATTTCGCGGTTTTTCCCGGTCACTTTTTTCAATTTTCCCGGTCAACTAAAAGTAACATATTCATATTTGCTGTAAAACGCGAACATTTATTTTAATTCATGACGTTCACTCTGAACATCCTTTAACACAACAGAACAAAACATTGCAAAATAAATGAATTTTAAAAAAATACTTTAATTTTCCACTAAAAATATCAATTTTTCACAAACAAATGAAATAGTTAAACTTTTCAACCAAAGTGATGAATTTTCAAATAAAATTATGAATCTTCAACTGAATAGTTAAATTTTATACAAATAAAAAGAATTAGTTTGTACAAAAAATACAATTATTCAACAAAATACATGAATTTTTAACAAAATAGTCAAATTTTTGATTAAGGGAGACAAATTTTCAACCAAAAATGGGATAGTAACGTTTTTAGTGAAAAACAAAAATTAATTTTAAACCAAACATAAGAGTTTTCAATTAAAACAATGAATATTCAACTGAAATAGTTGGATTTTCAGACAAAAAAATTAATTTCTACTAAAAAAGATAAATTGTCAACCAAAACTCAAATAATTATATTTCAAGTTAAAGGAATTAATGTTTAACCAAACAAACGAAGTGATAAATTTTCAAATAAAATTCTAAATATTTAACTGAAATAGCTGAATTTAAACCAGACAGATGAATTTTTTTACTGCAATGATGAATATTCAACTACAATAATTGAACTTTGGACCAAGAAGATGAATTTCTACCAAAAGACGAATTTTCAGCTAAAAAAGATCATTTTCCCACAAAAAATTGAATAAATAAATTCATAGGCAAAAAAAAAGAAAGTTAAAAGAGATGAATTTTCAACTAAAATTATGGAATATTCAACTGGAATAATAGTTACATTTTCATTAAAAAAAAATAATAACCTAAAATATTTTAAGTAATTTATTCAATAAATTACATTTTTTATACAAGATTATAGACAATGAAATGAATAATTGGATGAAAAAACTTCACTCCATTGGCCAATTTGTTGATGACAGCTCTCTCAGCTCGCGGAAATTGTTACGAAACATTTATTTAATTTTTTTTCATGAACATATTGCTTAAAATGTGTTGCCTCGAAAAAAAGTAAATAAACGTTTTCGAATAATTCCCGCGAGACGAAAGTGCTGCCATCAAATTGCCACTTCATAACCTCAAAATCCTAGTACCGATTGGTCCTATTGGGAACAATTGCAACTTTGCAACACTGAATCTTTCCCAATCGTGCACACACGATTAAGAAACACGATTAGAAACAATTCAAATTTCTTTCTATCATTCTGAATTGTTTTCAATTAATTATTTCTAGAAGGGTAAACAGTTTGCTTTTTCCGAAAATTGTACGCATAATAAATAATAATATCGTTTGTGTTTGCTTTACCGACATATTCTGCAAATCGCGAAATTACCAACCCGACTTTCCAAGCGGTTGGTTTGTGAATGCGCCTTTATGTTGTTCTTTTCAAGTGCGCTCTAAACAGGGTTGGTAACGTATAATACTCCACGTATTATATGTGGTTTTCTACGCGTATATTACCACGTATATTACCTCTCTAGTTTTCTACGTGATTTGACGTATATTACGTCCGAATGGAAACTTTCAGTGCGCATGCGTCCATATCGAAAAATACTTCTCATAATCTATTTTTCTTGTGGGTCGTGGACGCCATGTTCGCTCGTGAATCTCGCGCCAAATGCCAATGTTTAAAAATTCCTTGCATTTGAATAAATGTTTAAGCAGTTTGAGGTTATAATTATGGAGACCCTGCTGAATGACATATATATTATTCAATATAATCCATAATAATTATTATCGAAAGAATCAACAATTATTTACATAGCTGTGGCTTTCTAGACATTTTAGGCTAGTATTTTTTAACATCTTATCACAGAAGACACTTTGTGAAAGTTTTCTGTCCTTCCTTCTTGCGCTCAAAAAACAAATCCTTTCATGGGATTGCATTATGATGTTGGGTATTTCTGTCCAGCCCAGGCATAATTATTATTTGCAATTACTATAAAGCATTCAACAGAATTATTAATAATTATTATATTTCAAAAGTGAGGTTATGTACATGTCAACACTGATTTTACAAGTCGGCCATCTTGAAAACGTAACTTACAAGAGTTTTCTACGGTTTTCTACTGTTTTCGACGTATATTACGTCAAAAACGTATTATACGTAGTAAATACTCGAGTTACGCGTAACTGACCAACCCTGGCTCTAAACGAACCCTTTTGGGTCTCTGCAGGTATCTATTGGAGCTCAAGTTCGAAAGGATACCAACTTTTATTTGAGCCGCAACATTAGTGAACCCCCAGTTTTTTCTGTGATATGATATTACTGGAATCTCATTTCTTGGCCGCGTGGAGCGCTGTATCACTAGTATGGTCACTGATTAAATCTATCATTTAGTGCAGTGCTCCCATTTCGGCTTCCCACTGCACTGCGCATGCGTAGCATCGGTAGTCTCATTGGTTGTAAATCGCGCGCTTTTTTGAAACTATTATATGTAAAAATCTATTTTTTATACTAAATCATCATTTTGGAAATAATAACTATCAATTTCCCGATCACAAAATAGTCTTTTAGAGTGAAAAGTGGAATAATTATTTCAATGTACTCTTCAAAAATAAATGATTAATTTTAATTTCAAAGGAAGGAATACCTTTTTTTGCCAATGTAAATTTTAAATCATTCATAATCTTTTTTTGGAACTTATAATAATTATACTTTGTGAAAGATTTATTTGAATATTTAATCATTTCAAATAAGCGCGCGATCAACACCCAATGAGGCTGCTGGTGCGACGCATGCGCAGTGCGCTTGAAAAGCCAAATTGGGAGCAATGATTTGGTGTTGCTGGTATATTTTAGTAACTGTTTTAGTTGAGTCACTTACTGGTTCATCTATCCCAAACAGGAAAATCACTGGTTCACCAGTGATAACTGGAAATACTGATTCAATCAGTGACAATTTCAATAGTTCAGATTAAGACAGTACAAACGAATTCCTCGTTCATTTATTTAACGCCAGATTTCAAGGAATTTCGCAGGATTCCAAAAGAGTTCAGTGATTTCAAATATATTAATGGATTTCCATGAAATCCAGAAAATTTGCACGAATTTTAAGCGATTTCGTCAGATTTTATGGGATTTCAGTAAGTTTCTAAGGATTTATGAAGATTCCCATCATTTTTAAGGAATATCAACGGTTTTTAAGAGATTCCCTGGTGGAAAAATTTTTACAAAAAAGTTCAGAAAACTAAAACTATTTTTACAGCAATCTGTAAATAAATGCAAATTAAAACATTCAAAGTAGAATACTGTTGAATTTAAACTTTTACAATTAAAGCTTAAAAAACGTTAATTCAAACGCGTGTAAAATGGAAGCCTTTAACACTTTTCAACTGAAATTTTTTAAATTAAAAGCCTTAAACTGCAAAATTTTAACTTTTATAGTTTTTATTTATAAATTCACAAAATAATATCATTTAAAGCAATTTTAAGCTAGAAAAATTAATTTATACATTAAAATTTGTTTTGAAGTCTTTTAAAATATTCTCTTAAAAATTTGTTTACAAAAAATAATTTAAAAAATCTCCAGGAATCTAATAATAATATTATTATCTTGGAACTCGGAATTTTTTTTAAATCCTGCAAAAGTAAAAAAAAAATACCTTAAAATCATCCAGATTCTTTTTTGATAATTTTGCAAATCTTATTAAATATTCTTTTCAAATTAATTTAAAAAAAAAATTATTGTTAGTTTTTCTAGGAATTTTGATACACATTTTTTATTCATTTAGAACCTCTTAGATTGTTTAAAAAGTTGATAAATTTTAAAACTTATTTATTTAAAAAAATTTTCAAATTTTCCCAGCAAACTTAAAAATTTTATTTTGTATTTTCTTAAAACCTTTAAAGGTCCTTTAGAAGCTTCAAAATTTTATTTCGAAACCTACAGAAATCTAAATTTAGTTTTTTATTTTTCAAAATATTTTCCAGTTTTAAATTAAGTTTGGATTTTCTCAAAACTTGTAAATATCTCTTAAACTAGCTCAAAATTTTTCCAAATTAATAATTGTTAAATTGTTATTTATGCATCAAAATTCAATAATTTCACTTACATTTATTAAAAATTTGTTAAATAGAACAATGAAAATTGTAACATTCAAGGTTTAAATTTAACACTCTGAAATAATTGAATGAGAGCGTTTAATTGTGAATCTAATAATTTAAAATTATTTTGAAATTAAGAATAGTTTATAAAGTTTCAATCGAATGTTTACATTTATTCAACTACCGAGGCTTTCAGATTGAAAAATTTCTATTTTCAACATTGAAATCTGTAACTTGCCTAATTTTGAACAGATTCAGAATCTTCTTGTAAAATCAATTATTGTTCAATTTTCAATAATGGAACCACAGTTCAATGTGATTTATTATAATAAAAAAAAATCTTGGTAAGAGTGTATTATTTTTTAAAATTGTTTCTTGTAGAAACATATATAATACATATCTTACAAAAATTGACAGTAAAGTACAAGTAGAAACGTTGATGCGGATCCTAGAAATATTGTTTGTAAAAATTTATATTTTTTTGTAATTTTCCACAATAATTTACGTAAAATTGAAAGTGTATTCATGACGTCAAACCCCCAAATTTAAAAAATGTAAAATCCTGTAGTTTTCTGTAATACCTTGTAGATTTTTGAATTGTAGAAACTTATACTTTTTTGTAAATTTTTTTACTTTTCTACAAGAAATAACAAGAAAAAAATTAGCTATTTGTATTTAACTGTGTTTTGTTGTTAAATTTTGTACATTTTTCTACAAAAAAGTAGAGATTTCAATAAAAAATTAGAGTTGTAGAAATGTTGTACTTTCTTGTAAAAATTTTTTTCACCAGGGTTTTATAATAATTTTATTAGTTTTAAGAAATTTATTAAGATTTTGAAATATTTCGAGGGATTTCAGAGGATTTCAAATATTTCCAAACATGGAAGGTCTTGTAACAGATTCTAAAGAATTTCAAAAGATTTCACAAGATTTAAAGAGTTTGATTGAATCTCCAAAGATTTCACATAGTTTGAAGGATTAAAAACATTTCTACAGATCTGAACGAGGTTTTTTTTTTTTTTTTTTTTTTTTGAGAACTTCAATATTTATGTTCGATTCAAATAATTTTCAATAGATTTCAAATGTTTTTGAGGATTTTAAGCTATTTCAAAAAATTTAAAGGGCATTCAAAGTATGTCAAAGAATGATTTGGGATTTCCAGTCATTTCAAGGAATTTCAAAGAATTTCAGAAAATGTAAGGAATTTTATATTATCTCCAAGTAGTTTAATGATTTTAGGGGATTTTTACAATTTCAAGAGATTTCTAAAAAATGTAACAGGTTCCAAAGACTTTGATAGATTAAAAAATATTTCCGAAGGTATAAAAATTCCAAAGGATTTTGCTAATGTTTCCTGTGGGTCCCTATGCATTGATTTAAGGTGATGTAATGTTTAGCAAAGCATTTATGAAAGCATACAAAATTGTCAGGTAGAATATGTCAATTTTTTCATATTTCGAATCAATATTTTGTAAGTGAAAAAATCCGAGCTAGATAATAGCCTATGATGAAGTTTCACCAAAAATATTTTTGCACGAACCTCAAGAGAAACTTTCTTTATTTGATTCTGAAAAAGACTGACTGAAGCATTGACGAAAGATTGAAGCCTTGAGAACCATACTACATAGACTTTTTATTATTATTTCTCATTACAACTTACATGTAAGTTTTTGATCTGACGTTGAATCACAATCAAATTTATATTTCAGTTTTACATTTTTTTTAATGAAATTAATAGCATGGAGGATTCTGGTTTACGATTCTTTTAACCGCTTCACACGAAAATATTTTTTTATGGGGCGTAGGTGACCTACAGCAGTTTCATTGGTTTCTTCTGTGGTTAATACGGTAACCGAACCGCTTTCCATGTTTATTTTTGCCCGTTTATCATGAATATAGATTCCAGCAAGAGCATTAGTACCCTCCAATATTGCAAAGACGTCACCATCGGATGTTGATAAAACAATTTGTTCTTGGGTTGGCACACGGTTATACACATGATCTCCTATTCTCACTTCAAGTCCTTTATCGGCTGGAAAAGTGTATCTTCGAAGTTCGAATATCCGACGCGGATTCCTGCGGGAAGTTAGCCTAATAAATTTGAGATGTTCAAGTCCATATCCACTTCTGTGATAAGAAGGAAGCCTGGTAGGTGGATTTATGCACCTGACGACAAGATTACATCTTGAAGGAGGAATCCTGTCTGGAGATGATCTTGCAAGATGAAATCTGCCAGGAGGAGACCTTTCTGGAGAAGCAGGTCTGGCAAGATGAAACCTGCCAGGAGGAGACCTTTCTGGAGAAGGTCTGGTAAAATTTAATCTGTCAGGAGGAGACCTAGACCTGTACCTTTTAGGAGAATGATGTTTATCAGAAGAATAAGAAGTCCCGGTAGCAAGAATATTAGGAATCGGGGCGCTAGCGTCATTACGTGAAGTTTCAGACTGTGAACTTATCTCTGCAACAAAAAACAGAGGATTATAATATCTTTGAGTTCATCTACTGGGGGTAATAAGAGTGAAATAATAAATTATATTAAAATTTATTTTTAGTCCATGCATTACAAATGACAACTTCTCTCCTACGAGGATGAATTGTTTGATTTAATATTTTAACCACATAACCTAAAGGGCTAAAGCCCGTTTAGATCCGCGTGTAATTTTTTGACGATACTGAAATCCAGGGTGATTAGAGGCGGTTGAAAGAAATGAACAATTAATCAAATATTAAGGAATTAAATTTTAATAGGCTGCATTAGGTTCATTAGATAGTGACGAGAAAATTAACAAGAGATAGAAAAAAAATCAGTTAATCCGTTCAATTTTTGTTGAGAGTTTTTGTAATTTTGCATTCGATGCAGGTACAGAAGATGTAATGTAGTATGATGACTGCATTCACGTGTGTATTCATTATCGGCGGGTGATTTTGTTTGGTCTTTATCGCAATATAAAAGCAAATGCAAGAAAATCAAAAATATGCCCCTCCATACCAATGATGTGATCGGAATGCTTCCGCAAAAAAAGATACCTTTCTCTTTTCAGATTCTACGACAAAAAATGCTAAAGAAAGATTCTGCTTCAAGAATTGAAAACTGTTGGTTGTAAAAATTATGGAATTTCAAGTTATTCAATTTTCAAGATTTGCACTTGAGAGGCGTGCAATAAGGTGGGTCGAAAAAACCAAATTTTAGGAATCGTATTTGGGACTATGTGGAAAATTAGTGTATTGGGACCCTAAAGAAGTATAAATTAATTGGTGTCGATTGATCAAGGCCTTCTGAGCGCGCGTTATGAAAATGTGTTTGAACAAATTATCATTCCCATAGATTTGATATTATTGTGCGTTTCAATTTTTTTTTCTTCGGGGTATTCCTCGTCTCCAAAAATTCTGACAGTTCTTCAATGAACGTTTTCTAGAAAATAATTTAGGTTTAGTAGAACCCTGTTTTAAAAAAAATTGATTGCCTTCTCATTTTTCTTTCCTCTTTTTTATTTTTGTCCAGGAAGAATTTTTTCTCTTGAAGAAATTTTTTTTCTACTTCCAATGGGAGCATTTTATGGTGGTTGCCCAAATTTGGTCTTTTGATTCTTGTTTTTATTTTCAGGAATTCTATACATTAACTTGAGCATTGGACGTTAAATGGGATTTTAAATTTGACTTCATTCTAATTTAAAATCGTTAAATTTCAATACTTCTATTTTCAATTTTTATTTGCGCTACTGATACCTTCATTATTCACATGTTCGTTACTCAACCCAAAATTTGCCAGAAAGTCCCTTGTTTTTGGCGGCAGACTTGATGATATTTCTGTAAAAAGACAACAAAGATTCCTTTATTGTAAAAAAATACGTATTGACACACATTCGTATGTTACTTCAAAGTCGCAAATTATTTCAATTGAATTTAAAAACTGATTTAAATTATTTTTGATTTCACATTACGTTATTATAATCAAAAAATTGAGTTTTGATGAGAAAAGTTTTATATTTCGGTTTTGAAATTTGATTATTTGGCAAAGAGCGATCAAAATTGAATCTTCTCAGGTATAAAGATTTCATTAAGAAAACTATATAACAGTAAATAAAATAAGTAAGTCTTAACATTTTTTGGAAGTATTATACTTAAGTCGCAAAGAAATGATACTAATGATAATAATGGTTCATCATCATGGAGTTCATAAATTTTTTCACGTTTATTAATTTTTTAATAGATATGTTCCAACGTAGTTACTATGGAAAAGAAAATATTAAAAAAATGATATCAATTTATTCTTTACTTACTGATAGAATCAAGAAAAACTTCCAATGCTAAGAGCAGAGTATAAATGATCCTCATTTTTTTTAATGTAGGAAAAATTGATTAACGCAGAATTTTAAGTACAGCGTAGCTAATTAATATTCTGATGTTCAGTGTATATATACTGTTCTGAGATATTTGTGCTTTCCCTTTCCCGCACATAAATTGCGTGTATGGATAATTTTAGAACTTCGTCACATGAAAATTTGTAATTTTTATCACATAATTTCTTTAGTAAAATTTACACTCTCCCAAGTGTATAATTATTTTACCTTGAGCTCAGAGAACTTGATAATGTATAAAGAGTAAATATGTCATCGCTCATTGACAAATATATGTCAGGCAAGCCTTTTACGTAATTGAAATTCATTTAAAATTCGTAGATCTTTTCCGCGTTAAGTTTATGTGTGCAGAATTATTAGTAGTTTGTATAATGTAATCTAATGCCGATCATCCAATATTTGTTTTCTATATAATAATTTTCTATAATGTATGTTCTATAATCACCAAAAAATGATAGAAAATTTAATGTGAGAAAATTATTATAGACCTATACTGATTTCTATATGATATTTTTTCGTAAGGGTTCAATCTGCAAGACAGCATTAATTAGTAGGCGCTTGCTTGAATAGTTATTCTTCTTCTTATATTCTACAGAAAAATTTCATGGAACGGCATGCTTCAAAAGGGAAAAAGTCTAAAAAAAAGGTGCTCAATAAAAAAATATTTTCTCGAACATTTTTCTTTGAAACATTGGTGACAAGATTTCATGCGTGTAAAATATTTTCTGGTACAAGAGCTTATCATAAGTTTTAAACTGTTAATATAAAAACTCTTTATTGAATAATACTTCTGTGAACAATTTTTATTTATACTAGCAATACCTTGATGATTCGCATGTTCGTTACTCATCCCAAAATTTATCAGAAAGTCTCTCGTTTTGGGCGACATACCTGATACGGTAGTAAATAACGCGATTGTGTAACATTTTTTATTCGTATTTACAAGTGAATTGCTTCAATATGAAAAAGATACATATTTACACACATAATCTATTTTACCGTTCTTTGAAGTCACAATCAAATTCAAAATCTTTATTTTTGAAGAAAAAAGTGATGTGAAATTTCAAAAGGTGACCAAGTTAAAAGCTGATTTAAATACCCTGCAAATCCCGGATTTTGTATTTTCTTGTCCTAAGAGATATTTTTTCTCGAAAATGTAGAAACCTTTCAAAGTTTCAAGTTTACATAGTTTACATAGTATTTTACATTCATTAATGTATAATAGATATGTTCAAAATTACTTACTATGAAAAAGAGAATATAAAAAAATTATATTAATTTATTCTTGACTTACCAATAAAATTGAGAATAACGTCCAATGCTAAGACCAGAGTATAAGGAATCCTCATCTTTTTTCAAAATGCAGGAGAAACTGATTAACGCAGAATTTTGAAAACAGCGTAACTGATGAATATTGAAATATTCTGATGTTTTGTGTATATATATATATATACTATTCTGAGATATTTGTATTATCCCAGTCCCGAGCACAAATCGCGTATCTGAATAATTTTAGGACTTGGCGACATGAACATTTTTAATTAGTATAATATGTTATCTAGTAGAAGTTAAACTTTCGTACGAGAATAATTATTTGACCTTAAAAAGCTGTGCTAATCTATGTTGCAAGGGATCGTGTGTATTTATATTATTCTACCTTAAGAAGCGCAGATAAATTGATAATGTATACACACAAAAAAACCGGGACAAAAGGGATGCATTTATAATACAAAAAGTGGATAGTTCAAAAGCGTCTTATTCCTATCGGTGGATGAAGTTGTATGAATAATTGTACCTATGTCTGCTTTTAAAATAATCCAGTTTCTCATTGAAATCATAGGAATATATATTGATTATATATTTTTCAAGTTGAAAACAACAATTTTCTTTCGGTGCGGTTTACAAGTGCCGTAACCGCTTTACACGAAAAAATGTATTGATTGGGCGTTTTATACCTACTGGAGTTTCATCGATTTCATGTATGGTCAAAAAGGTAAACGTGCCGCATTTCATATTTACTTTCGCCCGTCTCATACCTTTTTTACTCTTATCATTAACATAGATTCCAGCCAGAACAGTAGAACTCTCCAATACTGCAAAGACATCACCATCGGATGTTGATATAACAATTTGTTCTTGGATTGGCACAGGCTCATAGATGTCATCTCCTAATCTCAATTTCAGTTCTCTATCGGCTGGAAATGTATATCTTCGAAGTTCGAATATCCGGCGCGGATTCGTTTTGGATGTAAGCCGAATGAATTGAAGATGTTCAAGTCCATATCCACCTTTGTGCTTAGAAGGAAGACTGGTAGGTGGATTCACGCACCTGGCAGAAGGATGAACCCTTGAAGAAGAAGGCATGTCTGAAGAACGAAGTAAGGATGGCGGAGATGAAGGTCTGGAAGGCGGCATTTCAAGAGGCGGAAACTCGGCATGAGGAGATCTGGATCTGGACCTGGCAGGATGAGGAGACCTGGCCCGAAAATACTGTCTGTCAGGAGAATAAGTCGTTCTGGCACGAGAAACATCAGGTATAGGGCCGCCATCACGTAAACCCTCGGACTGTGAACTTAACTCTGCAACAAGAAACAGAGGATTACACTTTTCCAAAGTACGTGATGCAAGGCAGAATGAGACATTCGAAAAAGGATATCGCACTAAATGTACAGAAAATTTCTTTTTGTCAAAATGTCTGATTATATGGTATATATGGTATGGTATGGTATGGCCAACGGCCATACCACGCTGAAAAACCCAGTTCTCGTCAGATCACTGAAGTTAAGCAGCGTTGGACGCGGTTAGTACTTGGATGGGTGACCATTCAAGAATACTGACATGAGTGCTGTTGGCACATCGTGGGTGTGGTGAGCCCACACTTGTAGTTATTTATAACTACAAGAAAAACCTAGAAACACTACCCGAATCGGGTAGTGTCACGCCTACCCTGAAAGGGAAATGGTTTAATGGTATATATATATATATATTGCTGTTTAATTTTGAACCTGCAGATCAATAATTCAAAGACAATTATCAGAAAAGAGGACAATTCTCACTTAAGCAATTTACAATGCAACAAAAAATATTGAACAAAAAAATATTTGAAAAAAAATACCGACAGCTGGGATCAAGCCCGGAACATCGCGGTTCATGCAACGGGCGTGCATTTTCTTGATGCTGTTTTTATCGAGAATGCCCCATTAGTGCGAGGAGTAGGAATATAAACCAAATTTTGAAGGATGTATGCTCCCCTTGTGAATGCTTCGTATATTGTAGATTAGTTATCCTAATATTAGGGGTACTGGTACAATTTTTAATTGTGTCAGTACAATTATTAATTCTTAATGGCGAGCAAGTATATTGAGCTAGAAGTAAACACAGTAAAATTTTTCGTTAAAAACAAATCAGATTCAAATTTATTGCATTCTTTCATGAAATCGAACATTCCTAATACAAGTGGCCATTGTATGTGAAAAAGTAAGTAAAAAATTCGGACGAAATATTTTTAAGCACTAATTATTTAAGGAGTTATTAGCATTAAAAAATGTCTTTTTAGACCTTTGTAGAACAAAAAGTAATGTTTTGGTGAAATCTTATTGTAATTTTTTACTCGAATTTTAAGATACATTGAGTCGCCAGGTGTGTTTGAAACTTTAAAGTTCCTGCACAAAATTTTATTGTTTGACGATATAACGATTTCGTTGGAAATTCGTGTCTTTTTGTTGTTCAAAATTACTTCTCTTAACTGAAAATTAAATATATTAAAAATTCATATGAGTTGAAAATTTAACTACTAGGTTGAAAGTTGAACTTCTTTGTGAAAAATTCATTTTATTGATTGAAGATTCATTTTTTGGTTGAAAATTTACGTATTTTGTTAGAAATCTATATTTTCGGGTGGAAAATTCAACTTTTTCATAGAAAATTCGTCTTTTTGGTCTAAAAATTCAACTGCTCCTTAAAAAAATTCGTCCTTTAACTTGAAAATTCAACATTTTTGTTGAAAAAACAACTGTTTTGTTAAAAATTTAATAAATTTCCTAAAAAGTAATCTTTTTTGTTCGGAAATGCAACTGTTTTGTAAAAAACTCATCTTTCTTATAGAAAATTTGTCCTTTTGGATTGAAAATTCATCTTTATTGGTTGAAAATGCAACTGTCTTCTACAAACTTCGTCTTTTTGACTTGAAAACTGAAATACTTAGTTTAAAATGCAATCGCTTTTGGTTAAAAATTATTTAGTTTATTTTATTTTATTTAGTTGTAAATGCAACTGTTTGGTTCGAAACCTATCTTCTTTGATTAAAAATTGACGTTCTTGATGAAAATTTATATTTCCAGTTTCAAAAGCCAAATATGTTCTAAAACATTCGACTATTTAGCTTTCAAAAACTCAACTCTTTCCTTGAAAAGAAATTGTTTTTGGTTGAAAATTCAACTATTTTGTTGAAAATTTTGTTGAATTTTTTCAGATTTCAACAACAAAAGTTCAAGCAACCCTCCTTAATATTCAGGCAAACAAATATTTCTTGAATAAACTATTGGGGTCTTAAATCAATTCACAATAAATGTGAAAAAATCCACCTGTAGAAAAAAAGTTTGAATTTATTTTAAGGATTGTTTAATCATCCCTCAAAGATTCAAGCAAGGAAATCGACATTTCCCAGCCACCAAAATCATAGGAGATTTTTCGGTTAAACCATGAGGGTGGAAAATCACTTTAAAATAAGTGCAGGAGAACAGATTTTTCAAAAACTTGAATGATTACGTTAAATTTGATCATTTTTTCAAGAATTTCAAGTGGTTTCTACTTACTTCAAGGTATTTTCAGGATTTCCACCGATTTCATGGCATCTGAAGTGATTTCATTGGATATGCATTAAATGAACAAATTATGAGTGATGTTAAAGATTTTAAGTTATTAAAAAAATTCAAAATACATCCAAAACTATGTCAAAGAATGTAATAGGATTTATAATGATTTCAACGTATATCAAAGGATTCCAGAGAAATGAATGGATTTTATATTATCTCTAAGTATTTTAATGATTTTAGGGGACTTTAACCATTTTAAGGGATTTCTGAGAAATGTAACAGATTTCAAAGACTTCAATGGTTTTGAAAATATTTCCGAAGGTATCCAGGGATTTCAAGAGATTCTACAGGACTACAGCATCGTATTAAATAGCACACATCAAAAGGAAAAAGCCTACAAAAAAGGCCATATATAAAAAATATTTTCTCGAAAATTTGCCTTTGAAGCATTGGGAACAAGATTCCATGGCCGTCAAATATTGCCTGGTAAAAGAGATTATTATTAGTTTTAAAATGTTTATATAAAAACTGTTTGATAATCAAGACTTTCTTTTTCAATTTTTATTTGTACTAAGAATACCTTGATGATTATCATGCTCGTTCCTCATCCCAAAATTTGCCAGAAAGTCCCTTGTTTCGGGTGTGTTATTGCTTTGCATACCTGATGATACTTCTGTAAAAAAGACAAAACAGATTTATGAATTTGTAATTTTAAAAATGTATTAAAATAAAATAAAAGAGTTATTCGATTATTCCATTCTATTTCGTATAAGTCAGTTTAAGCCTACCAATGTTTCGAGATAGTAAAGAACGCGATTGTGTAACATTTTATTTGTATTTACAAGTGATTGCTTCAATGTGAAGAAAAAACATATTTACACACCTAATCTATTTTAACTCACATCATAGTCACAATCAAAAATTAAAATCTTCATGTTAGGAGAAAAAAAAATTGTTTATTGTCAAAGAAATTACATAGTATTTTACATTCATTAAAGTATAATAGATATGTTTCCATGAACTTAGTGCAAAAAATAAAATATTCAAAAAATCATATTAATTTATGCTTTACTTACCTACAGAATTAAGAATGACGTCCAATGCTAAGACCAGTGCATAAAGAACCCACATTTTGTCAAAATGTAGGAAAAACTGATTACGCAGAATGTTGAGGAGAAGGAAACTAATGAATATTCTAATGTTTCATGTACATATACTGTTATGAGACATTTGTGTTTTCCCCTTCCCGCGAATAAATCGCGTCTATAGATAATGTAAGGGCTTGGTGACATGAACACTTTTAATTAGTACCATATAATTTATTCAGTACAAGTTAAACTCACGCACGCGCATAATTATTCCACCTTGAGAAACTCTGATAATCTATGTTTCAAGCAAACGTATGTATTTATATTATTCTACCTTGAGAAGCTATGATAATTTCACAATGTGTTCACATAAGAAACGGAGACGAAAGAAATAAATACTTAATAGGTCTCAAAAAGCAATTTTCAACAAAATACATGCTTTTTCAACCAACTAGTTCAATTTTTAACTGAAAAAGATCAATTTTTAATCAAAAATAGAATAGTTAAATTTCATTAGAATCAATTCATTTTTAATAAAAACAAAAATTTCAACTATAAGGATGAATTTTTAACTGAAATTATGAATCTTGAACCAAAAATATTAATTTCCGTTAAAGTAGTTAATTTTTTAACCAAGTAGTCGTATTTTGAAGACGAAATTTAAATCTGTACCATATAGTTAAATTTCCAACCGAAAAATATTTTATTTGCTTATGAAAAATACGATGAGAGGTTGCTGTTGGAGTCAACCTGTGAAGCCTGTGCCTCAACTTGACCAGTTCAATCCAGCCGACTGAATATTGAGAAAATCTTCGCAATGAAATTATTGAATATTCTTTTGTTTATTATCAAGTCTCCTTGTCTAGATTTGTCCAGCGATTAAAGCGATAATGTTGAATCTTGACCTGTGACTTTGAAATTTCAAAGGAGACGGAAGTTGCTGTTAGATTGATAAAATATAGAAATCTTCTGATTGTTACTTTCATGATAATCCAACGCAATGGAAGAAAATTCTAAACCGAGTCAAAAAGATCGCATGAGTCATTGTGAGTTTTACCTTCTGCCTGCTGCTTATGCCTTTTTTTCCTTAACCTGTTCACCATCACGAGTTCCATTTACAGTAAAAATAATTGTGCCAAACGGTGAGCAGGTCGGGAGCATTCCTCCTACCATCCATCTCGCCGGGTTATCAACAGTTCTTTGAAATTAAATCAGCATTCGCGCACGTGAATATTAGTTCGAAAGAAACCAAAGCCAATGCACTCATTGCCAACCTTGAGGTCGAAATTTTCGGCCACATCAAGGACATTATAACGACGAGCCCTGAACCAAAAAATCTCTATACCCTCATTATAAACGGATGGGTCATCCCGGAGCCTGCTCGGTTTACGCTGTCACGTTCTAAAACACCCTTGCCATTCTAGTGGAGCAACTTTTCATGTAGCTGGAGAAATTAACTAAGGAAATCTGTCGTCCTTCCCGAAGTTGGTCTTCTGATCGGTCTTGCTCAAATTTTCGTCCCCAAAATTGGCACAGTCGTTCTCGAGGTCCCGGAGAAATCCGCTGTTTCTATCACCACAGATTCAGTAAGAAAGCAAGAAAATTTATCCAGATCTCTTACAAATCTCGAACACCTTCGGAAAACTTACCACCGCCACACGAGCAAAGACTATTATTGGAGCGGATACAAAAAATAAAAACGTATCCACGTGCGCGATCGACATTCTAGTTCAATATTTCTAATAGAGACCGGTTCCGACATATCTCGTTTGCCGTTCGATAACACGACTCTGAAAACCAACCCGGCCAATTGCTTCTTCTGGGAGCAAACGACACATGCGTCCACACTTACGGAGGCTAACACATAACTCTAAAGCCTATCCGAATATTTGCCTCAATTCGTCGCTTCCGATGGCCGATTCAGACATGTCAACATGGACATTTCGTGTATGCTCTCGGACAGAGATGAATATAAATACTGCCTCCCGATGATTGATTGTTTCTCTCGCTGGCCAGAAGTGGTTCCCATTAGGCACCTCGAGGTACTGACGGTATAGCCCGTATCACCCATCTTCTAACGTCATGATCGAGCACTGGCACAGGTGTCTCAAGGCAGCGATCATGCGCCAAGCTGATTGCGAATGGCATTGTTCATTTTCCACACTTAACATATGATAGATCTCAGGTCCATCGTCATGTCCATCGGTTCGTTATACGCCAAATTCCTGTACGGCCCTACACTTGGAATCCCTAGATAGTTTGTTCTGCCAGATGATTTACCACTGAACCCGCAGTCATTCGTATACGAATATCGTAAGCCCATGAAGAATGTCAAGCCAGTTACTGTATAGAATACCTGAAAGTAAAACAAAAATGCAACGATCAAATTTGTACAACCACCACAAAATGCTCCTATTGCAATTCCTAAGAACAAACAAAATTGGTTTCTTTGGAAAAAGGGGGGAAAGAAAAATGAGAAGGCAACTAACCAAATCCCCTTCTTTCTCTTTTTCATTTATTTTGTCTTTTTTATTTTATTTATTATCGAATCAAAATATAAAAGCATATATAATATTTACCAACGTTTCGGTGCTCATACAGCACCCTTATCAAGGTAAGAAAAATTAGAGCAGGTGGCAACAGCGACGAAACAACGACGATATCTCATTCATACCTGAGTTCTAAGTGTGGGTCAAAAGGCAAATCCGTAATAAACACATCAGAAATAAGATAAAGTCAAGATTCATGAAAACCTATTGCTGAATATAATTAATCATACTAGAATAACTTTTTTTTGAAATATGAAAATCATTTTTCAAATTAATAGACCATGCAATGATTTCTTTGGATGTTCTTGCAATGTTTCCGAGTATACTCCTTGACTTAGTTAAACAGGCAATTTTAAATAGATGGGACAATATAAAAACACGTACTCGATTAAGTCAAAAAGATTTTATTATAGGGATAGTTTTTATTATAAACTCAACTTCTTTTAAATTCAATGGATCTTTTTATAGGCAAAAATTCGGTACTCCTATAGGTTCAGTCATTTCTCCGATTTTAGCAGAAATAGTTATGGAAGATTTGGATGTCCTTGCTTTCAAGAAGCTGGATTTTGTTTTGCCCTTTTACTTTCGGTATGTTGATGACACCTTATTATGTGTTCCTCTAGCAAAGTTGCAGACAGTTATCAATACTTTTAACAGTTTTCATCCAAAACTTCAATTTACCCATGAAATAGAGAAAAAAAATCCGTTTTTTGGACATAGAAGTAATTAAAGGTCAGAACGGTAATATTATTAACAATTGGTATAGGAAAAGTACATTTTCAGGTAGCATTTCCAATTTCTTTTCGGCTCATCCTTTTCCAAACAAAATTGCAGTAATCAAAAACTTAGTTGACAGAGCTCTAGGTTTGTCCCTCGTTTCATTTCACAAAAAGAATTTGAATATTGTTAGGAATATCCTTTTTTTCAATCATTATCCACAAAAGTTAATTGAGGAACATATCACATTTAGACTTCAACAAATCAAAAACAAACCAAATAACATTTTATCTACAGATAATCAGAAGGAATTGAGAGAATATAGTTCTTTTAATACTTTTGTTCTCCCGTTTTTTGGTGAAATTTCGAAAACTATTGAATTTATGTTGAAAAAATTTAATATTCATACTATCTTCCGTTTACCATTTAAAATGGATTCGAAAATAACTTTTTGTGAAGACCCGTTAGATAAATTTGAAAAAGGTGGTGTTGTTTTCAAGATCACTTGCAAGATCTCGAAGATGACTTCCGTGGTAGAGACGTGGAATTTTTTCCTAACGAATTCTAAGAGCAAATTGAAAAAGATTAAAAAACATTCTAAATTATTCCCCAAAATTTTGAAAAAAAGTTTCAACAATTTTAAAGCAAAATTTTGGCATAATACATAATTTTATAACAAATTTCAGTAAGTTTAAGAGATACTTAGAATTTTTGAAACAATTCAAAAATAATAACATTTATAAGATGTTTTAGGAATTTTGTAAGATTTGAAGAAAATGAAAAAAATCCTTCGGGTTCCTAGGAAGAATTGAAATGATTTTTTATTTCGAAAAATTAATTTAAAGAGAATATTTTAAAACATTTCAAAAGATTTCTAAAATTGTAGAAGAAGAATCTCAAAGATTTTAAGAGAATTTTTTTAATTTTGCAGAATTAAAAAAAAAATGCACGAAAAATTTGAACACTTCAAAAATATTAGAAGGTTTAACAATTTCGAAAGGATTAAGGCCATTTTATACGTGAGTCACGTGACCTAAATTATCGATAATTTTTTGTGCAACAACTCATGTCCACACAAAATGAGATATCGAGTTGAAACTTTGGGGAAAGCATCAGGAAACTGTAATCTGCGTTGGTATACAACATTTGGCTTGAAATGTTGAAGAAAAAAATGTAATGAATAAGGAAATTCACAACAATACCGACCGTGCTGTAGAACTCTGTAACCAATTTTCAATGTTCCCAATGAAACATTTTTGAGGTTCTGGCTCACATGTCTTGAGGAAAATGATGCAAACATCGGTTGCAAAAATTACACTTGATAATATTTGCTGGTTTGGTGCAAAAAAACAAATTAATATTTGATATATCCATGGTGTCGGCACTGTTGATAATGCAGATCGCTTGATTGCCGGTCGATATTTTTTCTTTCAGTAATAAATTTTTCTTCTTCCCCAACTCTATGCTTTACCACACACTATCCTTTTATATTTATTAATATTTTCCCAAATTTTTTCCGCTCTACTTTTAACTTTTATTTTTAAATGTGGGACAAAAAATATCGATCTCAGGACTGGCTAGGTCACGTGACTAATGTATAACATGGCCTTAAGGGGGGGCGCCAAGGCGGGCAAAGTCAAGGTTTCCTGGCTCGCAATATATGTCAGTCCGCCACTGCCAATTGAGACTATTATTTGTTTGAGTAAATGGTTGATTTTACACATGTAATGCTCTTTCGATTGCTATTGTATATAAAAAATAGTGCACATTCAATCAGCAGAACCTATAATAATTACGACAAAGGTAAATTAAACCAAAACCAAGGAAGGATACAAATGTCCAGCTAACGACGCGCGTTTGTCCAGGAAGTGGAGCAAAATGTAACATTAATTTAATATATAAATCAAGAATAATTTTCTACATTAGTCATATTTCTCACGTTAGTATGCACTAGCCTAACACTAAAACATTTTATTTAGCGTTTTACGTAATTTATTAAAGAATTGATTGTAAATATTATCAGTCAAGCCATTGAAGAGTATTTGATGCCTTGCTCAAACTCGCTCCTTGACAGCTTCAAACATGTCAATGAAGTGAAATTGCAGCTTTAGATCAGGTAATGTAAACGGGGACCTAATGGCCGGAAATATGAAATTCGAAAGAGTTAACGAGTTTAAATACGTCGGGTCTATTATAACTAGCGAAAATAACATTGAAACGGAAATCAACGCGCGGCTGCACGCTGGAAATGGGTGCTATTATGCAGCAAACACGCTACTAAAATCGCGATCGCTATCTAGAAACATGAATGGAGAAAACTGCATAATGATGAGCTGCATGCTCTCTACGGGTCAGCAAATATTAATAGAGTTATGAAAGCGCGTAAATTAAGATGGGCGGGGCATGTAGCAAGAATGGGCAATGAAAGAACAGTGGCGCACGTTTTAAGAGGGAAACCGACTGGTAAGAGACCTCTAGGCAGACCGAGAAACTGATGAGAGAAAAATGTTAGGGATGATCTAAAAGAACTAGGACATGATTGCTCAAACTGGATGGAGGATGCACAGGATAGAGATGCGTGGCGGTTTCGGGTAGATTAGGCAATGAACTTTCTTACGAGTTCGAATTGCTAATCAATAATAATAATAATTACATTTTTAACTCAGAAATAATCTCTTTTCTTTGAAAACTCTACAGCCTTTTTCCTATCGGTCGATGAAGTTGCATGAATAATTGCACCTATATCTGCTTTCTGGAATGACAAGCCAAAAATATTAATGTTTTAAATGCATTCATTTCTATGATGAGAAAAGTTGCCCTGTGGAAATAAAATAATTTTTTTTTTTATTAAAGGAAATAATTTCCTGGGTTTCAAATAATAAGGCTACATGAATATTTCCTCCAGTTTTTTCCCAGTTTTTTATTGGAATCAAAGTAATGTATATTTATTTTATATTTTTCAAGTTGAAGAAAATTTGTTTTCTCTTGGTGCGGTTTACAATTGCCGTAACCGCTTTACGCGAAAAAATGGAGTGATTGGGCGTTTGATACCTACTGGAGTTTCATCGATTTCATGTGCGGTCAAAAAGGTAACCCTGCCGCATTTCATATTTACTTTCACCCGTCTCGTACCTTGTTTACTCTTATCATAAATATACATTCCAGCCAGAACTGTAGAACTCTCCAATATTGCAAAGACCTCACCATCGGCTGTGGATAAGACAATGTGTTCATGGGTTGGCACAGGCTCGTAGATATGATCTCCTATTCTCAATTTAAGTTCTTTATTGTCGGGAAAAGTGTATCTTCGAAGTTCGAATACCCGGCGCGGATTCGTGCGGGAAGTAAGCCGAATAAATTGAAGATGTTCAAGTCCATATCCACCTTTGCGAGTAGAAGGAAGACTGGTAGGTGGAACCATGCACCTGGCAGAAGGATGAACCCTTGTAGAAGAAGGCATATCTGGAGAACGAAGTAAGGATGGCGGAGATAAAGGTCTGGAAGGCGGCATTTCAAGAGGCGGAAACTCGACATGAGGAGATCTGGATCTGGACCTGGCAGGATGAGGAGACCTGGCCGGAAAATACTGTCTGTCAGGAGAATAAGTCGTTCTGGCAGGAGAAACACCAGGTATAGGGGCGCCGTCATGTAAACCCTCGGACTGTAAACTTAACTCTGCAACAAGAAACAGAGGACTAAACTTTTCCAAAGTACGTGATGCAAGGCAGAATGAGGCTTTCGAAATAGGATATCGCACTAAATGTACAGAAAATGTCTTTTTGTCAAAATGTCTGATGATATATATATTTTTGTGTAATTTTGAACCTGCAGATCAATAATTCAAAGACAATTATCAGAAAAGTGGACAATTCTTACTTGAACAACTTACAATGCAACACAAAATTTTGAACAAAAATATATTTGAAAAAAATACCGACAGCTGGAATCAAGTGCGAAACATCACGGTCCATGTAACGGGCGTGCATTTTCTTAGTGTTGTTTTTATGGAGAATGCCCCATTACTGGGAGAAGTATGAATCCAAACCAAATTTTGAAGCGTGTATGTTCCTCTCGTGAATGCTTCACATTTTGTACATTAGACATCTTAATATTAGGGGTGGGGAAATTTGTTTTTTTAATCGAAAATCCCTAGGCCAAAAAGAATTGTGTCAGTACAATTCTTAATTCTTAATGACAGGTAAGTATTTTAAGCTGGAAGTAAGCAAAGTAGAATTTTTCGTTAAAAATAAATCAAATTCAGTTTTATTGCATTTTTTCATGAAATCGAACATTGCTAATGCAAGTGGCCATTCTATGTGAAAATGTGAGTAAAAAATTCTGACGAAATATTTGTATACACTAATTATTGAAGCAGTTATTAGCATTACAAAATGCCTTTTTAGACCTTTGTAAAACAAAAAGTAATGTTTTGGTGAAATTTCCTTATTATAATTTTTTACTTGATTTTTGAGATACATAGAATGGCCAGGTGTATTTGAAACTTTAGAGTTCCTGAACAAACTTTTTCAAAATTTTACTGTTCAAAGATATAATTATTTTGTTGCAAATTCGTGTTATTTTAAATTGAAAATTACTTCTTTTCACTAAAAATCAAATATCTATTCTATTTTTGGTTGAAAAATTACGTATATTGTCAGAAATTCATATTTTCGGGTGAAAAAAATCAACTTTTTTGTAAAAAATTCACATTTTTGGTCTAAAAATTCAACTGCTTCTTAAAAAGTTCGTCTTTTTAACATGAAAATTCAACAGTTTTGTTGAAAATACAACTGTTTTGTTGGACATTTAATTAATTTGTTGAAAGGTAACTTTTTTGTTCGGAAATGCAACTGTTTTGTGAAAAATTCATCTTTCTTATAAAAAATTCGTGCTTTTGGATTAAAAATGCATCTTTATTGGTTGAAAATTCAACTGTATTCTAAAAACTTCGTCATTTTGACTTGAAAATTGACATACTTAGTTTAAAATGCAACCGCTTTTGGTTAAAATTCATTCATTTTTGTTTGAAAAATCAACCATTTAGTTGTCAATGCAAATGTTTGGTTGGGAACTCATCTCCTTTGGTTAAAAATGGAATTTTTTGATGAAAATTTATCTTTTCAGTTTCAATAACCAAATGTGTTCGAAAACATTTGACTATGTAGCTTCCAAAAACTCAACTCTTTCCTTGAAAAGAAATTATTTTTGGTTGAACATTCAACTATTTTGTTGAAAATTTTGTTAAAATTTTATTGTATGAGCAAGGGCCATATATGTCCCCGTGGCAACCCAAATTTTTTTTTAACTTGCATAAAACTTTGGGTGGGTGATAAGGATATCAGTCCACTACTTGCCTAGCCTCAGGCGTTTCAGCTTTCAACAACAAAAATTCGACCAACCTTCCTTAATATTCAGGCACAAAAATATTTTTTGAATAAACTATTGTGGTCAAAAATCACTTCACAATAAATGTGAAAAAATCCACCTGAGAAAAAAAGTTTGAATTTATTTTAAGGATTGTTTAATCATCGCTCAAAGATTCAGGAAGGAAATCGACATTACCCAGCAACCAAAATCACAAGAGATTTTTCTGTTAAACTATGAGGGTGGAAAATCACTTTGAAATAAGTGCATGAGAAAAGATTTTTTAAAAACTTGAACGATTATGTTCAATTTGGTAATTGTTCCAAGAATTTTAAGTGGTTTCTACTTACTTCAAGGGATTTCCACGATTTCCACAGATTTCATGGCATTTGGAGTGATTTCATGGGATATGCATTAAATGAACAAATTATGAGTGATGTTAAAGATTTTTAGTTATTTAAAAAATTCAAAAGACATCCAAACTATGTCAAAGAATTTAATAGGATTTCTTATGAGGGATTTCAAGAGATTCTACAGGACTACAGCATCGTATTAAATGGCACACATCAAAACGAAAAAGCCTACAAAAAAGGTCATCTGTAAAAAATATTTTGTCGAAATTTTGCCTTTAAAGCATTGGGAACAAGATTCCATGCCCGTCAAATATTTCCTGGTAAAAGAGATTATTATTAGTTTTAAAATATTTATATAAAAACTGCACTGTTAAAAATGTTTGGAATTCTCCAACACTTCTACAATACAGGCGTAAGGCAAAATTGCAAACACGGTATTGGAATGCCGAAATTGCAATACATGTATTGTAAGCGTCGTAAATCGTGAAGTCACCGTCGAGAATTCCAATACATGTATTGTAGCGTTTATATCGCTGCATGATCCGTTGCATTTGAAAACTACAACATTATGTATTGTAGCGTTACCCTATATTTCGGAAATAAACTTCGAATACATTTAGTGGAAGTTTTATGCGGAAATTTTTAACAGTGTGTTTAGTAATCAAGACTTTCTTTTTCAATTTTTTGTGTACTCAGAATACCTTGATGATTATCATTTTCGGTCCTCATCCCAAAATTTGCCAGAAAGTCCCTTGTTTTGGGTGTGTTATTGGTATGCATACCTGATGATACTTCTGTGTAAAAGACAAAACAGATTTATGAATTTGTAATTTTAAAAATGTACTAAAATAAAATAAAAGAGTCATTCGATTATTCCATTTTATTTCGTATAAGTCAGTTTAAGCCTACCGATATTTCGAGATAGTAAAGAACGCGATTGTGTAACATTTTATTCGTATTTACAAGTGATTGCTTCAATGTGAAGAAAAAACATATTTACACACCTAATCTATTTCAACTCACATCATAGTCACAATCAAAAATCAAAATCTTCATGTTGAGAGAGAAAAATAATAATAATTTTTTATTTTTAAAGAAATTACATAGTATTTTACGTTCATGAACGTATAATAGATATGTTTCCATGCACTTACTGTAAAAAGAAAATATTCAAAAAATGATATTAATTTATGCTGTACTTACCTATAGAATTAAGAATGACGTCCAATGCTAAGACCAGTGCATGAAGAACCCTCATTTTGACAAAATGTAGGAAAAACTGATTACGCAGAATGTTGAGAACAAGCTAACTAATGAATATTCTAATGTTTCATGTACATATACTGTTATGAGATATTTTTGTTTTCCCCTTCCCGAGAATAAATCGCGTCTATAAATAATTTAAGGATTTGGTGACATGAACATTTTTAATTAGTACCATATAATTTATTCAGTAGAAGTTAAACTCACGCACGCGCCTAATTATCCGACCTTGAGAAACTCTGATAATCTATGTTTCAGTGAAACGTATGTATTTATATTATTCTACCTTGAGGAGCCATGATAATTTCACATTGTGTACACATAAGAAACGGAGCCGAAAAAGATGAATACTTAATAGGTACAAAAAAAGCAATTTTCAACAAAATACATGCTTTTTTAACCAACTAGTTCAATTTTTCACTGAAAAAGATCAATTTTTAATCAAAAATAGAATAGTTATATTTCATTAGAATCAATTTATTGTTCAGCTGGAATGACCACGTGTGTTTCGAACTTTCGAGTTCCCGAAACGTCCCTTCTTTCTTGTTTTTTCGCTCAAATTTGAGCTGACTTAATAGAACATACAAATATTTAACTTTCTTCGGGTTACAGTTAATTATTTTCAATTAAAAAGTATACTACTATATATTTTCGATTCAGAAATTATCTCTTTTGTTTAAAATCTCTACATCTTGGTTAAAAATGGATTTATTTTGAAAAATTCTACTATTCCACTACTTGTTTGAAAGTTGAACTACTTGAAAATCTATTTGGAACTCTCGACACTGATCCGGCATGGTATGTCCATTTATGTTCTTTTTTGCATTATAAAAAAACATCCAAAAAACTGTTTTTGACCTCTAAATCGCTCCTTAGAGCGAAGCCGCAGAAGTTCTTAACAAATGAACAATTTTGTTTAACTGCGAATCATCTTAACAATAGACTATCATTTCACTCGCTTTCAGTGAAATTCTATTTCAAATACATTTAGAGAAAAGTGAGACTTTAAAGATTAGTAGAAAATTACTAATTCGATTAGTCGGAATATTTTCTATTTTAATAGTGTAGTAGTAAGTAATTCCTTCAGGACATTAAGGTTAAAAAGCGAAATATAAATTTTTCATTCGAGAAAATTAGTTTAAAGTCTTTCGGTATACCAATCACTCTTGCGCATGTGCGCTAATTTTCTAAACGATTATTTTCACCAATAACAAATTTAAGTTTACATTTTATTCCCAAGGTTTGTAAAGAAAAACCCCAAGCCTTCTTTCTAGTCTAAATAAATATTTAAAAAAGTGTTTGTCCATGACAAAAACTAAACTTTATTTTTAAACTTGACTTTTGAAGCTCAAGTCTGCGGCTGAAGATATTTTCCTTAATGATATTTAAAAAAGTACAAAAATGCTAAGAAAGATGAAATATTCTATAAAACCACTACATGCACATTTTCATAAATAAAAAATACGAATCCCGCTTTTTAAACTCAAATTGATTAAAAGGAAATATCTAAGCTTTGTTTTGAAAAAAAAAATTGTGCGTGATGAGAATGTGGCCACCGGGGGCGGGCAGATTTGTTATCTGCTTCCGAAAAAGAATAGCTGGGGCAGTGAGAATAGAATAATACCTTCAGTACCTTAATACATTGAATTTTTAATGTAATTACCAGTTACATGTAAACTTTCAATCTGACATTGGAGCACAAACAATATTATATTTTGATTATACATTTTTATTTTGCATTAATGTTATAGAGGACTGTGGTTTACATATTGCAATATATATTTCATACGGATTTTGCGGCATACTGGAATTTCATTGATTTCATCTCGGGTCAACGGTGTAACCGTGCCGCTTTCCATATTTATTTTCGCCCGTGTCATAGCTCTGTTTCTCCTATTATAAATATACATTCCACCAACAGCATTGATACCCTCCAATACTGCAAACACGTCACCATCGGATGTTGATAATACAATTTGTTCTTGGGGTGGCACAGGCTTAAAAGTAGACCTTCCTATTTTTATTTTTATTGATTTATTGTTAGGAAAAGTGTATTTTTGAAGATCGAATATCCTGTGCATATTCCCATAGGGAATAAGCCTATTAAATCTAAGTTCCTCAAAATCCGATCCATTTTGGTCAGAGGAAGAAAGCCTTATAGCAGGAGCCAGGGACCCGAGAGGAGGTGACCTAGACCTGGGAGGAAGAGGAGGCTCGGCAGGAGGGAGAAGACTCTCAGGCGAATGATGTCCGTTACAAGAAAAATAAGAAGGTCGGTCACGAGGAACAACAGGATTAGGATCATCATTAGATGAAAACTCGAAGTGTGAACATAACTCTGAAACAAGAAAGAGAGCATTATCATTTTTCAAAGTACTTTGGCATTTCATTAACCCCTTGCGGCAATATTGCGAAGCGATTTTATAGAGATATTTAAGAGTCGACTTCAAATTCTGTATAGGAGAATGAGAAAACACAAACTGGAAAAGAAAAAAGATTCAACACTCGACCGAGACTGTGATACGTGAATGGACATGAACTCATTGCTCGGCACTGCCTCTTTCTACCGCTAGGTAGCACGCTCAATCTATATCACTGCAACCAACCTAAATTCACTTTAGCTAATTTCGGAGCAGCAAATTAAAGGTTTGAGAGCCTTTTACCTTGCTGCAGATATTCTTTAAGATAATACGCTTGATAATACTTGGTGCAATATAGCCATATGAATTTTTCGATAGATTGAATTGAATTAAAAATGTTATGAGAAGCAATCCTGCGTCCAGTTGTTTGAACCACATCAATCCTGGGGGGGGGGGCTGCCCAAGAAAACCGGAATTTAAGGCACCCTGATAGATTTTTGAACCTATCGTCCTTTTAAGTAAACCTGGTATTTTAGGTGCTCAAAATACATCTTCATCGTGGAATTTGTGTTCATAACTGAAATCTAAGTTACCCTGAAAGACCATCAAAGGTCTCGCCGTTTTAAGAAGTAAAGATGGTAGGCCAGGTATTCAAAACATATCTTACCCGAGGAAGTTTTTTTGTTTTTTTGTTTTCCAAGAAATTATGCATTTACAAGTATTTGCTTCGAAACGGAGGAATAACAATTATTTACACACATAATCTGTTTCACCTCGTTTATCACGAAATTCAATAAAACAGAATTTTAAAATGATGTGCTATTTTTCATAGCCAAAAATTGTGCACAAATTATCTATATTTGTTGAAATATAATGATTTTATCATAAAAATTGAAATTTAAGGCTAAAAACACCAGTCCAAAATTGTTAACAAATTCTAAATTATGTTCAAATTTTAATTATTTTTGCTTGAGAAGCCCAATTTTCGATATAAAACGCCAATGTAGCCTAAAATTGTTAAGAAATTATGAATATTTCCAGAAATATAATAATTTTTTCATCAAAATTGAAATTGTTGACAAAAACAGTAACATAGTCCCCAAATACGAATTTTTGATGAAAGCACCAATGTAACAACAAATTATTGAAAATTATGGATTATAAAATAAAAATTGCCATTTTACACAAAAATCGTCCAAAATTGGTAACAGATTCTGAATCTTGTTAAAATTATGATGTTTGCTTGAAAATCCTATTTATCGATGTGAAAGGCCAACCTACCCTAAAATTATTGAAAAATTAGGAATATTTGTTTATATCAAATTATTTTATCATGAAAATTGATTATATATATTATATAATTATTTTTGTTTAAAAATATCAATTTTCGATATGAAACGCCAAGATCACATAAAAATGTTGAAAAATTATGAATATTTTCAGAAATATAATGATTTTTTCATCAAAATTAAAATTGTTGACTAAAAACCCTAGCATAGTCCAAAATTGGTTAAAAATTATAAATTTTGTCCCAATTAAAATTATTTTTGTTTAAAAATGTCAATTTTCGATATGAAACGCGAAGGTCACCTAACATTGTTGAAAAATTATTAATATTTTTAGAAATATAATGATTTTTTCATAAAAATGGAAATTTCTGACTAAAAACACTGGCATAGTACAAAATTGGTCGAAGATACTAAATTTTGTTCAAATATAATAATTTTTGTCAAAAAATACCAATTTAACAACAAAAAACGCCAACGTTACCAAAAATTGTTTAATAATATTATGGATCTTCTTTGAAATCGAATAATTCTGAACAAGAATTCCCATTTTCGACGAAAACCGTCCAAAATTGATGGAATATTCTAAACCATGTCAAAATTATAATGATTTTGGATTGAAAATCCCCTTTTTCTAATTGAAACGCCAACGTAGCCTAAAATTGTAAAAAAAATTAGGAATATTTTTTGTAATCTCATGATTTTTTATTGAAATTAAAATTTCCGACTAAAAGCACAAAGTCAAAAATTGTGGAAAGACTCTAAATTTTGTTCAAATGAATAAAAGAACTAATAAATTTCCTCTAATCGCGAAAAAATTATAGGGAAATCAATATAAGAAAATCATTATAGGCCTATAATGATTTTCATATAATATTTTTTTCGTAAGGGTCCAATCTGTAAGAGTGCATTTACTAGTAGACGCTTAATAAAATACTTATGATTCTTCTTTATTCTACAGGAATATTTTATGGAACGGCATACTTCAAAAGGGAGAGTGCCTACAAAAAAGTTGTTAAATAAAAAATATTTTTTCAAACATTTGTCTTCAAAACGTTGCGAACAAGGTTCCATGCGTGTAAAATATTTTCTGCGACAAGAGATAATTAATAGTTTTAAAATGTTAATATAACCCTTAACGGTCATACCACCAAATACTACTTCAGATATTTTTGGCTGGAAAAAAATCATGACTGATCTTTAAATAATAGAAAATAGGAAAAAAATATTTCCTAAGCCTCAGTGATAATTTAACTATTTGAAAAAATACTTTAAAAAAATATAGACACTCCGTGTGACCGTTGAGGGTTAAAAATAATGTATTGATCAACACTTGCGTTTTTTATTTTTATTCGTATTAGGGATACCTTGATTATTTTCACGTTCGTCACTCATCCCAAAATTTGCCAGAAAGTCCCTTGTTTCCGACGGTATAGCTGATGATATTTCTGTGAAAAGACAAAAAAGATTGATGAATGTGTAATTTTCAAAAAATATTACAAATAGTAAAAGAGACAGTAACAGCCTATCTTAATGCAAATTTTTTTAGTTTTTGGCCCTAACAACTATTTTTTCTTGAAAACGTCGAAAACTTCCAATGTTTAGTGTTTTAAAGCGAAAAGTTTCATACTTCGGCTTTAAAAATTGAATATTTGGCAAAGAGCGATCAAAACTGTATTTCCTGAGTGAAGTTTTCATTGAAAAATTTATAAAATAAAAATGAAGATAAGTAAGTCCTAGAAATCTGTAAAAGTATTATACCTAAGTAGCAAAATAATGATACTAATAATAATAATTGTCTATAATAATAGAGTTTACATAGTTTTTACATTCATTAATGTATAATAGATATATTCCAACGTACTTCTAAAAAAAATAATATACAAAATTGATATTAATTTATTCTTCACTTACCAATAAAATTGAAAATAACATCCATAGCTAAGACCAGGGCATAAAGGATTCTCATTTTTTCAAAATGTAAGAAAAACTGATTAACCCAGAATTTTAATAACAGCGTAACTAATGAATATTCTGATATTTCGTGTATATATAAACTGGTCTAAATATTTGTGTTTTCCCCTTCTCGTGCATAAATCGTGTATATAGATAATTGTAGGACTTGGTCACATGAAAATTTTCAATGATCATTACATAATTTTTTTATTAGAAGTTAAACTCTCGCATGCGTATAATTATTTTACCTTGAAAGATTAGAGAACTTGATAGCGTGTTAAGAGTGAATATGAAATCGCTTATTGACAAATTTTTTTTCAGAGAAGCCTTTTGCGTAATTAAAATTCGTTCAAGATTATATGTAAGTTAGATAAGGCATCTTTCTTTTAAAATATCAGTAATGTGTCATCTGGATTTTAAAAAATAAAGAAAATTTTCTTGTTCAATCCTTTGTAGCAGAGAATCAGTTTAAAGTTAATTTAAGACTAAATATGAGACACCAAATAACACCTTGTGTACCCGTTAATAAATACAGAATGTAATAAGTCTGTCGACAAGGCCATGGAAATTTACCGCGAAACAGAAATCTGAAATTCGAATTTTCAAGTCTTACAATATATAATAATTAAACGAAAATTTCAGTGATCCCGGTAAGAAGGCTTGCATTGAAAAGTATTCGAAAATTTCTTGTTCAATGGTAACGTGACAATTATTGAAGCCTTTTCAAAATCGTTTTTGTCTTTGCGTTTTGAATCCCCATAGGAGGAAAAATTATCTTTCAAACTTTTCTACGAACAATAATGTGGTTAAAAGCATTTAAAACACATTATTAGTTATTTCACGTTGTCAAGATTAATTACTACACAGGAAGCTGTAATGAAATCTAATTTTCTCAATTTCTTCATCTGCATTTTTTTCCAAATTCTTTTTGTTGAAATATTTTTTACTTTAATTGACTACTCAAGTTATCTATAAATGAAGCCAAATTATTCATTCCTATCAAATATTTCGTATAAAAAATATGTTACTTTTTCAAATCTTTACAATTTCCGAAGCGAATATTTCAAGGATAAATCAGTGTAGCGACATCCTTCAAAAATTCTGATGCCTTATGCTATTTTTTATTAAAAAACATCTCTTGTTACTGTCATTTCGAAATATGAATATTATGATAATAATAGGAAATGTATATGTTATGATCCTTCTTGTATTCTAAAGAAATATTTTACGGAACGGCATACTTCAGAAGGGAAAGAGCCTACCAAAAGGTGCTCAATAAAAAAGTATTTTTCAAAACATTTTTCTTAAAAACATTAAGAAGAAGGCACCATGCGTGTAAAATATTTCCTGGTAGGAGAGATTATGAATAGTTTCAAATAGTTAATATAAAACATGTTTATTAATCAACAGTTTTTTTTTTTTAATTTTTATTCGCACTAGGATTACCTTCATGATTAGCATGTTCGTTACTCATCCCAAAAATTGCCAGAAAGTCCCTTGTTTTGGGCGGCATACCTGATGATATTTCTATGAAAAGACAAAAAATATTAATGATTTTGCAATTTTCAACATTTTTTGCAAATAGTAAAAGAGCAATTTGGTTATTCCATTTTATTTCGTATGAGTCACTTAAAGCCTATCAATGATCCGTGGGAGTGAATCGTCACCAAGTAATCCAAAAACATGTTTTTACATTCCTCGTTTTGAGACCTTCTGAACGCAAAAGAAAACAGGTTTTCACGAATGTGTTTATCTCTCTGTGTGTGTACGTGTTACGTGCTCAATAAAAAAAATGTTTGGTTTGAAAATTGTTCTTCAAAAAATTGATATTTCTGAGAAAGGACAAAAAAGATTGATGAATTTGCGGTAGTGAATCGCTACCAAGTACACAAAAAGCGCGCTTTTCACAACCAAAATTTAAAATCGTTATTTTGAGAGAAAAAAGTGACGCGGATATTACAGGGTGGTCAATTCAGAAACTAATTAAAATACCCTGCATATCCTCTATTTTTTTGTTTTTCGTTCTAAGCCATACTTTTCTTGAAAATGTAAAAAATTCTAAAGTTTCGAGTTTCAAAGATAAAAGTTTGATATTTCGGCTTCGAAAATTGAAACTAATTTAAATCAGTAATTCTTAAAAATCTTTCAAAGTATTATACTTAAGTAGCAAAAAAAAAATACTAAAAATAATAATTTTTTATCATCATAGAGTTTTACTCACCAACAGAATTAAGAACAACGTCCAATGCTAAGACCAGATTATAAAAGATCCTCATTTTTTCAAAATTCAGGAAAAACTAATTAGCACAGATTTTTAAGAACAGCGTAACTAATGAATATTCTGATAAAATGTTTGTATATATGCCGTTCTAAAATATTTGTGTTTTTCCTATCCCGAGCATAGAACGTGTGTATGGATAATTTTAGGACTTTGGCGACATAAAAATTTTTAATGAGTATCACATTATTTTTTTAGCAAAAATTGAACTATTGCACGCGTATAATTATTTCACCTTGAGAAGCTTAGAGAACTTGATAACGTTTGAACGGAAAATATGAAATCGCTCATTGACAATTATTTTCCATGCAAGTCTTTTATATAATTAAAATTCGTCTGAGATTAGAGGGTATATAAGTGTTCTTTCTTCTAAAATTTTAATAATGTGTCATGGATTTCAAAAACTAACAAAATAATTTTTACATTCTCATTCTAATGAGAAGGTATTGGTTTTATGTAAAATTTGACATAGTCGGTTTTCATCAAATCTCCACGTTTTGAGACCCCCTGAGCCAAAAAAAACGGTTTTTACCAAGGTGTCTGTCTGTCTGTCTGTCTGTAGCCACGATAACTTTCGAAAAAATGATCAGATTTGATTGAGCTTTGGCACACTTTTTTATGGCCGAAAAATAGAGAACGAGTTCGTTAACCAGCTATTTTGGATGAAAATTCAAAAAGTGAGCACATTTTGAAAATTTTTGAGACCACTTTTTTTGAAGATTTAAAAATTCTATGTACGGTTATTAGTAGTACGCAAAATGACGAACAAAATATTCTAATGACTTTTCGTGATAAAACAAAAATTACTGGAGTTATAGCATTTTCAAAATTGCAAAAAACAAACGAAAATGTACATTTTAAGCCGAAAAACGCACGATATGAAAAAAAGTCAAGAGGAGAAAAACGTTGCTTTTTGAACACCCTATAATATTTTCATAACAACTTTTTGAATTTTTTGAAAAATAAAAAATTCAAATTTTGATCGCACAAAAAAATAATGAAAAATGAAAAATTCCATTTTGCTATGAAACTATGCAAGATACGAGAAAAGATCATTCCACCAAAATTGTGCGCCCAAAAAAGATCTACAAATTTCTTATCATTCACTTTTTGATATGACGCGTAGTTTTTGTTTTATTCGTAAAAAACAGCATTGAAAATAGAAAAATCAAATTTTTAGACGAATAACACGAGCTACGGAAAAAATGACAAGAACAACATTTGTTCATCCAAGGAAGAGGTACAAATTTGTTGCAAATCATGTTTCGATAGGATGCGTAGTTTTTGTTTTATTCGTGAAAATAACATTGACAATAAAAAAAATCAAATTTTTGAAAAAACAATGCAAGGTACGAAAACAGATAAATGAACAAAAATTGTGCATTCAAAAAAGATTTACAAACTTGTAATCAATTTTTGTTGTAAGAATATATTCAAAATGAAAAAATTAACTTTTTTGAAAAACGGCACAAGCTAAAATAAAATTTTAATGAATAAAATTTTTCGCCTAAATTATATCATTATTTTTCATTTGAAATCAGATACAAATTTAGTAATTTGTATATGAAGAACATATAACACGAAGCACAAAGTGCACGCTCAGTGTATTTACCAAATCGCACGTCGTAAGTGCGTTCAAACATTTTTGTTTCTATCATACGGTGCATAGAACCGAGCGTGGAACGCAAGGTTCAAATGATTTTCAAATCAAATATCGAGCGCGAAGCGCGAGTGTCTGGATGAGAATGTGTTCCTTAAGGTCGATAGAACCTTGAGTAAATAAAGTTCCTTTTCAGTCTAAAATAAAAACAAATTTAACAATCACTTAATATGTAGAGGTTTTGATAATTTTATAATATTTGCAAACAAACTTTTTCTTTTCATCGAAGTCGAACACGAAGTTGAAAAATCTAGAGCAACCGAGCGTAAAGCGCGATGTAGATACGCCCGAGCGCGTAGCGCGAGGTGAATACATAATCGAGCGCGACGCGCGAGATAAATATATGATCGAGCGCGAAGCGCGAGATCCAACAGTTGCGCGCCCTAGGCGCGCTCAAACTTGCGAGCGAAGCGAGCCGCGCGCGAAGCGCGCGATGAGAATGTGCCCGCGATGCGGGCAGATTTTTTTAAATACTTGTAAGCAGCACTTTTTTTACAAAATATTTCATGAAATGAAGAAAAGTAACTTATAAAACAATATCATTGTATAATAGATTTATCATTTCTCAGAACAAAGAAACCGTTTTTTGACTGGAATTATCCAACAATAAGTTAGAAGTAATTCTAAAACTACATTCAAGATATTAAGTACACATTGTGTAACCGTTAACTACAATTCCTACGAAAAAATGTGCCAATCTGCTGTCACTGAGTGAAAAAAATACTTTTTCGAAAATCTGCTCCGTGCAATTAATGCGGAATTTTATTATTAAATCATTTTGTCCACAGTCGTTTTTTTACTTACTGTGGCCGCTGTGGTGTCCGTCCGCGACACTTTTGTCTCACTGATAGGATAGGATCGGACGGTATCGGGTCATATCGGATCAATTTTGTTAGGATAGGTTCGGGTCGGATAAAGTCGGATCGGATCGGATCAAGTTGGATAGTATCAGACCATATTGGATAAGCTCGGATGTTAATTTAAAAAATCGTTTGTGCTTAGCAGACTGAAAAATGTAAAAAAAAAGTAAGAAATTTCAAGCACATTTAAGAAAAAACTAGTTTGTCGCATTATTTTTTATACAAGATGGGATGGGAAAAAATTGAACAGATTCATGAATATACAGGAAACATTTATGAACAAATTGCAGTTAACAAATTTGAGAAAGAATAGAAATTGTTGCTCAAAATTACAAAAATGTACAACGGTACTATCTTGAAATTTTTTTAAAAAATGCACGCTTCTACTTTCCTAACTTCCATTTTTGTTATTCAATAAACAAAATTTCAATAACATTTTTTTTAAATCTGCTTCATAAAATCGACGTGGGATTTTATTGTATGGCGACTAACCGATTTGACAAAATCTTGGATTTTTTTAAACTCAGTTTGTCAAAATTTAAAATAACGGATTCGGTACGATAGCTTAAATATTTAGAAAATTATTGCATTTCTTCAAAAGTCATTTTTAAAGGTATTTTGTATCCCTGATATCAAATTTGGTATAGGAAATTCAAAATTAAAAAAATTTTAAATGGGAGATCCAATGTGGCGATTAACAGATTTTGAAAATTGTCGGATTTCTTTAAACTTCATTTCATAATGTTATTTTGAGTGTAATAACGGATAAAAAATCGCGACCAAAAGATTTTAATAATTATTGAATTTCTTTGAAATTTATTTTATAAAAGTGTTTCGAATCAATAATTTCAAGCATGGTATACAAGTTTACAAATTCCAAATAAGAGATCCAATATGGCGACCAACTTTTCTTGAAAATCATCTGATTCCTTTAAACTTCATTTCATAATGTAATTTTGAGCCACTTATGTCAAACTTGATATCACAATTTCAAAATTTAAGATAACGAATCCGATATGGCCAGCAATCGATATGCATTATTGTTGGATTTTTTCAAATTTATTTTATAAAGATATTTTGAATCATTGATTTGAAAGTTGGTACAAAAGTTTCACATTTGTCCAGCGCAATGGAATAAAAAATAAAGCATTGGCACTTAATCCATACCGTCGAAATATAAACAGTCAGGGCAATGTGAACTATTTCCAATTGGAATACATAATATTATGCAATATACAAGAGTGAGTACCCGCGCACTGTTACTTTGTCCCTACACTGCTGGTGTTTGACGCATAGCTGAGCAAGCCTCTCTTGAACCCGTGGGCTCCTCTCTCACCCCGAAACCGCCGCGGCAGCAGTTCTCGGAACGACGTAAATCCGGTCTGCTTCAATCCAAATTCCAGTGTACTTTATTTAAATCAAAATAATATTTGTTTCAATCAAAGAAACAATATCCAACAAACCATTCATGTAATTAAAAGAAGAAAAACATCATTAATTAAAATGAAACGACTTCTTACTTTTGATTAGAGTAAAAGAGAATAAGAAACGATATTTTAAGCTGAACAAAAACTTTCCTCTTGTGTGATTCACAAGGTTTTTAACCTTTTGACTTGAAAACATCGAGAGATTGGACGTAGGCGACCTACTGGAGTGTCATCGATTTCTTGTTTGGTCAATAAGGTAAGCGTTCCGCTTTCCATGTTTATTTTTGCCCGTTTAGCTTTGAAATGCGTGCCATGAATGAGATAAATTCCAGCCAGAACATTAGTACTCTCCAATATAGCAAAGACGTCACCATCGCATGTTGATAGCACAATTTGTTCTTGGGTTGGCACAGAGTCCAATATATGCTCTCTTACTCTCAATTTAAGTTCTTTATCGGCAGGAAAGGTGTATCTTCGAAGTTCGAATATCCAGTGCGGGTTCGTTCTGGAAGTGAGCCGAATAAATTCAAGATCTTCAAGTCCATGTCCACCTTTGCGATGAGACGGAAGCCTGGTAGGTGGAACAATGCACCTAGAAAGAGGACGAGACCCTGAAGGAGAAGTGCTGCCTGGAGAAGGAAACACGGCAGGAGAAGTTCTGTCTGGAGAGGGAAACACGGCAGGAGGAGATCTAGACCTGGACCTGTCAGGATGAGGAGACCTGGCCGGAGAATACTGTCTGTCAGGAGAATAAGTCGTGCTGGCACGAGAAAGACCAGATATAGAGGCGCCATCACGTAAACCCTCGGACTGTGAACTTAACTCTGCAACAAGAATCAGAAGATTACATTTCCGCAAATTACGTGACGCAAGACAGAATCCGGATTCCGGAAAAGGATATGGCATCAAATTTACAGAAAATGTCTTTTTATAAACATGCTTAATAATTCGAAAGAAAATTATCAGAAAAATTTACAATTTTTACTCAAAAACTTCTTGTTAATTTAGCTGATACGAGGATCCTACACCGTTAGGAAATTCGTTTGAATGCATACTCCTCGTAGAAATAGATTCCTGCTGTCTGAATTTTTTGCCCATTTTTTTTTTATTAATATATTTTAAATTCTAATTGACTATTCAAATTATCTAAATGAAGCCAAATTATTCATTTCTCACTATTATTTTCGTATCAAAAATTCGGATTCCTTATGAAATTTTTTTTTAAAACATCACTTGTTACTCTCATTTCGAAATATGAATATTATGATAGTAATAGAAAATGTATATATGTTATGATTCTTCTTGTATCCTACAGAAATATTGTATGGAACAGCTGTGAAATATTTCCAAGTAAAAGAAAATATTAATAATTTCAAAATTGTTATATAAAAACTATTTATTAATCGACATTTCTTTTTTCAATTTTTATTTGTCATAGGAATACCTCGATGATTAGCATGTTCGTTACTCATCCCAAAATTTGCCAGAAGGTCCCTTGTTTTGGGTGGCATACCTGATGTTATTTCTGTAAAAAGACAAAAAGGGTGAATGACTTTGCAATTTTCAAAATATATTATAAATAGTTGAAGAGTAATTCGATTATTCCATTTGATTTCGTGTAAGTCAGTTGTAGCCTATCAAAGATACGCGATAGTGAATCTTCACCAGGTAAACAAGAAACGCACTTCTTTATTTACATTAAATAAAAAGTCATAATTGAGAAAATCTTAATAAAAGAACGCCATTGTGTAACATTTTATTCCTATTGACAAGTGATTAGACTTGCATGTTGGTGGCGGAAGTGAGAACGTGTTAAGTGACAGGTGGAGAGAGAATTTTACGGAATTTGTGTGGAAGGTGTGAGTGGAGTGTGAGGGTGGAAGCCGAGGAGGTGAGTAGGGTTGTGTGGGGTGAATTGTGGAGATAAAAAGTGAGTTTCAGCGTGTGTGGGAGGTGGTATCTAGCTGGATAGGGAAAGTGAGGTTAGGTTGGCAAGTAAGCGGGGGAGTTCGTGGTCAGGAGTCCTGGGCTTTCGAGGGTTCAAGGGTGGTTCTCGAAAAGTTAGGGGATGCTAAGGGAGAGAAAGGGGTGTCTGCAGGGACTGAGGAATTGAAAAAAAAAAAAAAGGGGGAAAAAAAAAAAGGAAAATTTGGCGGCGAAAGACGCCAAAATTTTGCAGAGACATCTGTCGGTTGCGGCAGGTACTTCATGGATAGATCCCATTTACCGGCGGTAGAGCGGGAGGTGGGCAGCGAGAGTACTGGCAGTGCTGGTAGTGAAACCGACGGGGAGGGAATTTTCCACAAGCCACGACGGCCAACAACGCGTCGCCCGGTGTCGAGCGGTGCGTCGGGGAGAGGGAGAAATCGGGACGGTGGCAACGAAGGAAGCGAGAAGGTAAGGGAGAGAGCGTCAAGCGCAAGTGACGGGGAGGATCTCTTGAAAAGGAAGAGAGACAGCCAAGAGAGTCCGGAGAAAAGCGAGGTCGAGAGCCCGTTTAAAAAAAGCGGGATAACCCCGAGGTCACCCCCCAAAAAAATGGAGGGGATGTTGGAAAAGGAGGCTCTCGGGATGTTGATAGGCGAGATCAGGGGGCTGAGGGAGGAAGTAAGGGGGACCAAGGAGCAGATGGAAGGTATGAGGGAAGACCTGCGAATCAGAGATGAGAAATGGGAAAAGGAGGTGAAAGAGCTGAGAGAGAGAGTAGATGGGTTAGAGAGGGAAAGAAAAGAAAAAGAAGTTAAAATAAAACAGATGGAAGAGGAGATTAGGGCGTGGAAAGAAAGGACGGAAAAAAGGCTTGAGAAGGTGGAGGGCAGGACGGAAATGGAAATAGGAGTCGGGGGTAGCGGGGGCGACATTAATGGTATTTGGGAGAGGGTAGGGAATATGATAGAAGAGAAAGTGGGAGAGCGTAGGAATGAAAAGGAGGAGAGGGCGGATAGGGAAAGGATAAGGGCAATGGAGTTGAGAATGGAGAGAAAGGAGAAGGCAGACAGGAGAAATAATATTGTGATAAGAGGGTTGAAGATGAAGAGCGGGGAAGAAAGGGAGGGTGTGGAAGCGCTGCTACAGAGCATAGGGTGGAATAAAGGCAGGGTAGGGAAAGTTAAGTTGGAGGGGAGGAAGGAGAAAGAAGTGGCGGTTGTGGAGTTGGAGAGCTGGGAAGAAAAATTGGGGGTAATGAGAAATAAAAATAGGATAAAGGATAAGGAAGTGTTCATCGATCACGATTTGACGAGAAAGGAAAGGGATGTACAGAGAATGCTGTACGACAGGGCTAGGAGGGAGAGGAGTGAAGGGAGATCGGCGAAGGTAGGATATCGGAAAATAAAAATAGACGAGAAAATGTGGGTGTGGGACGAGGAGAAAGAGGTGTTGAAGGAAGTGCAGGGGAATTTGTTCCGTAGGAAGTAGGGGGGCGGGGGTAATGCAGGGTAGAGGAGTTGTGAAGGTGCTTTACTGGAACGTAGCAGGGGTAAAGAAGAAGGATGAGGAGTTCTGGAGGTATATCCAGGAATTTGATGTGGTAGGACTGGTAGAGACGTGGGTGGAAAGAAAGGAATGGGATAGAATAGAGCCAAAGCTGCCAAGGGGGTATAGGTGGAGACTCCAGGAGGCGGTCAGAGTGAAGAAGAAAGGAAGGGCTAGTGGGGGAATTATAACGGGGATTAGAGATGGATTAGAGGAAGAAGCTCACGGAGAGGTAGAGGGGGAGGGAGTGCAAATGAGGAAAGTAAAGATAGGAGGGGGAATGTGTAAGTTTGTGACAGTGTACAATAAGGATGGGATGGAAAGAATTAAAGAAAGGGTGGAAGACCTGTTAGGTGAAAGAGAAGAGGGTATGGTTGTACTGGGTGGGGACTTTAACGCGAGGATGGGGAGGGAAGGGGGCCTTTACAGGGAAGGGGAGAGCTTCGAAAGGAACTCAAAGGATAGGTTAATAAATAAGGAGGGGGAGATTCTAAGGGACTGGATGGAGGATAGAGGCTGGGCGGTGGCAAATGGTATGGCAACTGGGGACGAAGAGGGAGAATACACATACGTAGGTAAGGTGGGGGTATCGGTAATAGATTATGTAGTTATGAATATGCAAGGGTGGGAGGAGATGGAGAGATTCGCAGTAGAAGGGAGGGTAGAATCAGACCATCAGCCATTAGGGTTGTGGATAAGGGGTGAGAACGGTGGAAGGCAAGGTGGGGAAGAAGTGTCGACGGGGGAGAGGGTTAGCTGGACGAGGGAGGCGATAGAGAAATATAAGGAGCAGTTAGGGAACGTACGCTTCGAAGGGGAGACGGTGGAAGAGATATGGGAGGATTTAAAAGAGAAAGTGAAAGGGTGCGTGCAAAAGAAGGTATTCAAAAAGAAGAAGAAAGGAATGGTGAAGCCGTGGTGGGATAGGGAATGTAAAAAGATGAAAAGGAAGGTGAAGAGGAAGTACAAGAAGTGGAAAGAGGGTACTGCGAAAAGGGAGGAGTACGTAGAAATGAGGAAGGGGTTTAGATTGATGTGTAAGAAGAAAGAACAGGAAAAGGAGAAAGAGCTGGAGGAGGAGTTAGGAAATGTTAAGACAGAAGGGGACGTCTGGAAGATAATAAATAGGTTTAGGAAGCGTAGAGTAGGGATAAGCGACAAGATAGGGAGTGAGGAGTGGAGGGAGTTTTTTAAAGAATCATTTCAGGGCTCAGATTCAAGGAAGAGAGATGATGGTAGTAGAAGAACGGGGGAGGCAGAGATGGAGGAGTTGAATGACGAGGAGATAGAGAAACAGATAAGGAAGTTAAAAAGGTCAAAATCAGCAGGGCTGGATGGGCTAGAGAACGAAGCATGGCTGTTTAGTACACAAGAGGTTAGGGAGAGGCTGAAGGAGGTAGTGAAGAAAGTATGGAGGGGGGAGGGATTCCCACGAGGGTGGAGAGAAGGATTAATAGTGCCTCTGTATAAGAAAGGAGAGAGGGATAGGCAGGAAAATTATAGGGGGATTACGCTAATGAATACGGCGTATAAAGTATACGCGATGGTAGTAGCGGAGAGGCTGCGGAAGGATGTCGAGGGGAAAGGAATATTGCCAGAGACGCAGGCGGGCTTTAGGGCAGGTAGGAGTACTATCGACAATATCTACGTTCTACAGCACGTGGTGGATAGAGAATTAGCGAAGAAGGGATCGAGAGTGTACGCGTTTTTTGTGGATCTAAAAGGCGCGTTTCCGTCGGTGGATAGGGGGAGGTTGTGGGAGGCGATGCAGGAGAGGGGAGTGGAGAGAGGCCTGATCGAGAGGGTAAGGGAGATATATGAAGAAACCAAAGATAAGGTAAGAGGAGGACAGGGGATTTCGGAGGGATTCTGGATGGATAAGGGGTTAAGACAAGGGTGTCCGCTTAGCCCGACGCTTTTTGCGATTTTAATTGCGGATATGGAAAGTAAGCTGGAGGCCGGAGTGGTAGGAGGAGTCAGGATAGGAGGGGTTAGAATTTGGTCGCTAGCGTATGCAGATGACATAGTGTTGTTGGCAAAAAGCGAGGAGGCCTTAAAGGAAATGATGAAGAGGTTGAGAAAATACCTGGATAAGAATAGGTTAGAACTGAATGCGGAAAAGTCCAAGGTTATGGTTTTCAGAAAAGGAGGTGGAAGGTATAAGGAAGGGGAGTGGAAGTGGAAGGGAAAGGCGGTGCAGGCGGTGAAAGAGTTTGTGTACCTGGGCTTCTTGTTTCGGAGGAATGGCGGAGTGGGTGGTCACATAAAAGAGAGAGTGAGGAGGGCAAATGTGGTGATGAGGCAGGTGTGGGGGTTGGGAAAGAAGTTATTCGCGGATGATTTTGGGAGGAGAATGAAATTGTTTGACTCACTAGTGATGAGTGTACTATTGTATGGAGTAGAGGTGTGGGGGTGGAAGGAAAGCGAAGAGGTAAATAGGATACAGGAGAGGTATGTAAAGTGGACACTGGGGTTGGCAAGGAACACGCCTAATTATATTGTCAGGAGGGAGACGGGGAGAACGAGTGTAGGGATTCTAGCGGGGAGTCGAGCGTGTAAATATGAGGAGAAATTTTTGGAAGAGGGGGGAAGTAAGCTGGTTAGGGAGTGTTGGTGGGAGAAGGAGAACAGGAGAGGGGGTGGGAAGATGGAGGTTGAAAGAGAAAGGTATTTTAGAACGAATGGACTGCATATTGATGAATTGAGAAGGATGCATGAGGAAGGAAGGAAGGTATATGAGTTGGTTAAGAAAAACAGCATGGAGAGGGAGAAGACAGCAGGGGAAGAAAGAATAAGAGAGACAAGGTTTAATGGGAACTACGTGTGGATTATGCCAAGGGCGAGAGCGCAATATTTGTGTGAGAAAGGAGAGAAAGGAAGTCAGGAGCTTATAGCGAGGATGAGATGTGGGTGCATGGAGGGTTTCAATAGGTTTTGGCTCGATAGGGAAAAGAGGATGTGTGAACTATGTGGGAAGGGGGAGGCAAGAGTGGAGCACTGGTTGGAGGAGTGCGTGGAGGTGGAAAGGAGTGGGATAAGCATGGAGGTATTGATGCATGAAAGGGGGGACAAAAGGGCAGTAGCATGGGTGAAGGGAGTATTGGATAAGATGGAGAAGAAGAGAAGGAAGGAGGAAGAGGAATGGAGAAGGAAAGATTGTAAATAGAGGAGGAAGTAAATATAAGTAATTGTAAATATTGTAAATAGTAGATAAGTATTAGGTATTAGTCGCGGAGGCAGAGTATGGTAATGCGAGGCAAGCAAGAAAGTAGGGACATGCGAGCGAGGCGAGGCGAAGCGAGGAAGGCAATGCGATAAGAGCGAGCGGCGTTAGATATAAGGTGTGGAAGGATGTTAGTTTTAAGGCTTAGTTGTAAGAAAATTCTGTAAAAAAAAAAAATGGAAGTGTAAGCAAGTCAATTTTTTAAGGCCAGCAGGCTAAAAAATAAACGTTTATCTGACAAGTGATTACATCAATGCCTGAAATACATATTTACACACCTTATCTATGTTACCTTACTTCAAAGACACAATCAAAATTTAGAATCGTTATTCTGGAATAAAAAAGTGACGTGGGATTTAGAAAAATTTCAAAGTTTCGAGTTCTGAAGAGAAAAGTTTGATATTTTGATTTCGAAACCTGAATATTTGACAAAGAGCAATCAAAATTGAATCTTCTGAGTTATACAGTTTTCATTGAGAAAAATATAAAACACCAATTAGTATAAGTAAGTCCTAAGAATCTATCGAATTATTATACTAAAGTAGCAAGAAAATTGTTCGTCATCTTAGAGTTCACTATTTTTTTTTTAATTCATTAATGTTCAATAGATATGTTCCAACGTACTTACTACAATAGTGAAAATATAAAAAAAGTAATATCAGTTCATTCTTAACTTACCAATAGAATTAAGAACAACGTCCAATGCTAAGGCCAGAGTATAAATGATCTTCATTTTTTCAAAATGCAGGAAAAACTAGTTGACGCAGAGTTTTAAGAACAGCGTAACTAATGAATATTCTGATTTTTCGTGTATATATGATGTTCTGAGATACTCTTGTTTTCCCATCCCTCTCGCATGTGTATAATTATTTTACCTTGAGAGGCTCAGTGAACTTGATAATGTATAAAGAGTAAATATGAAATCTATCATTGACAAATATTTTTCAGGCAAGTCTTTTACATAATTGCAACCAAGATTATAGGTTATTCATGGCCTCTTTCTTCTAAAATATTAAATAGGTCTCATGTCTCATGTGGATTTCAAAAACTAATGAAATAATTCTTTTGAATACTTTTGAGCAGCATTCTTTTCTACCAAATAGTTCATAAAATGAAGAAAAGTAACCTATGAAACAATATCATTCTATCCTAAATTTATGTTTTCTAAAAACAAAAAACCTCCTTTTGACTGAAATTATCTGACAGGAAGTTAAGAGTGATTCTAAAACTAAATATTAGATATCAAGTGTAATACCTTTTGTAACCGTTAATAACAATTTCTATGAAAAATGTGCCAATCTGTTGTCTCTAGGTTTTCTTTAATTCGTAAAAAACATTTAAAATAAAGAAATTCAATTTTTCTACAAACGACACCAGCTACGAAAAAAAAAATGAAACAAAAGTTATTCACACAAAAAAGAGCTACAAATTGGTTATCGATTATTTTTTGATAGGATGCGTAGTTTTTGTTTTATTCGTAAAAAACAACATTGAAAATAAAAAAAATTAAATTTTTGGACAAACGACGCAAGGTACGAAAAAATGAAAAGACAAAACTTATTCAAATAAAAAATATCTACAAATTCTTTATAAACTCTTGCTGAAAATATATATTAATAATTAAAACATCAACTTTTTGGGAAAAGGACACAAGCACACGCTGTTTCTATAGTAAGTTTATGTAACTTTAAAATTAGCGTAACGCTCGAGGTGAACCCCCCCCCCCCCCCCCCTTAAGAGCGTTACGTATTTTTTGAACGGCCCCTTTAGCTAGGATCCGTGTTTTTAGTTTTAATCGTAAAAAATAACATTGAAAATAAACAAATTAAATTTATGGAAAAACGACACAAGTTGCAATAAAAGGTTTGCTAACAATTTGAAAATATTGAAGTAATCATGAAGAATGAAATTTATACTTCATTTTGTAATATCTGCATAAGCAGCCCCAAACCGAAGTATAGAAATTAATATAATATACATTTTATATAATAGAGTTGAACATAATGTAGAAAAGTTCGCATTTTTGACAAAATCGAGTGTGAAGCACGAGATGCGTGATGAGAATGTGTTTCTTAAAGCCGAAGAAGCTTTAACAAAAGAGAATTCACAATCACTAAATTACAGTTGTCGATGCGTTGACCTTTAATTTTAAAAGGCCTGCGCACAAATCTAAGGGAGCTACAAAAACCGAGCGCTTAGCTTTTTTTATTGATTGTAGGAGCCATCCATTGACTCCGTACTCTTTAAGGACTTCCCAAAGTTTACTTCTATTCACCTTCTCAAATGCTTTTTCTAGGTCAAAAAACGCACAGAAAACTGTCTTTCTCTCAAGCTTTCTTCTGCGATCTGTCTTAAGCTGAATATTTGATCTGTACATGATCTTCTTGGCATAAATCCACTTTGGACTTCCCATATCTTTTCTTCTGTAATTTTCATTACCCTAAGAATAACCTGATACCTCTGTAATTATTGCAGTGGCTTCTATCAATTCGCACAACCTGTGAGGTATGTACTCTCCACCGTATATAAGCATTTCAGCGCCAATACTGTCTACACCAGCAGCTTTACCGTTTTTTAAGTTCTTAATTATATCTGTATAACCTCAGTGACACAGACTTTTTCAATTGGGTTTTCTAATCCATTTTGTTCTATTTTGCAGTTCTGTTGCCCTATATCTTCAACTCCTAATAATTTTTTAAAAGAGTCCTTTAAAGCGTGTACTATCTCGTCTGTATCATATAGCATTTCACCTTTGCTGTTTCTCATGCTGGCAAACTCTGTACTTTTACTTTCCCTCATCTCTTTAAATGATAGTTTCAGGGTTCCTTCAAAGACGTTTTGTATTTTCTTCTCTTCTTCTGTTCTGATTTTATCTTTGCTTTCCTTGACTAGTCGTTTAACTTTCCTCTTTTTGTGTCTGTAATCATTTTCAAGTCTATTCCTCTCCTCTTCGCTAAGACCTGTGATGTTTAATGTTCTCTTGTAGGCTTTTTTCTTTTCTTGCCGGGCTGCCTGAATTTCATCATTGTACCACGCATCGTCAGACTTTGTTCCTACCACTGCCGTACCACACACTGCAATCGGAGTTTTAACAATATGATATCCCGTAACAAAGTCCACGCGCCCTCTATATCTTTATTGCTTCTAAGCGCCTCCCAAGTTGCTTTATCTATTCGTTCGTTTATCTTATTCTGAAAATTTATTCGCACTTCCGTTTTCTGTAAATTGTCAATCTTGATTCGCGTTTGGTTTTTTTTGTTCTCTTTCTTCTCGATCCCCGCCTTAAGTTTATTTTGGAGACTAGAAGGTAATGATCAGTATTGCATTCGAAACCCCTCATGACTCTTGTATCTTTCACTAGTTCTCTTAGTCTTTCATCCGCAATAACGAAGTCAATTATACTGCGGTTATTTCCTTTACACCAGGTGTACGTGTGGATCAATGTTTGTCGAAACCAAGTATTTCTAAAGAATAGGCCCTTTTCTAAGCATAAGCTAGCTAATTTTTCCTCGTCATAATTTTTTCTTGTTGGATCCCCAAACTAACCTAGCACCCTTTCTGTATCTGTATCCTGACGTTGGATGCCGACCCATCCGTTTATATTACCTAGCAGAAGTATTCTTTCACCTTGATCGCAAGTACTTATTGTATTATGTAAAGTGTCCTAAAAGAAGTCTTTGACTTCTGATTTCTCCTTCATTCTAGGCCACAACAATCTGAGAGATACAAAATCATGATCTTTGAGATGCTGTCTTGCTTTTTCATTCATAAATAAACCGACCCCTTGACTACGATTTGATTCACTGTTTACTCCTGACCATATTTCAAAACCGCCTTTCAACACCCCATTTCCTATGTTTCTACTTTCGCAACCCTTATTCTTCGTCTCAGGTGCACATAAAACATCTAGTTTCCTTACTTGCGTAGTTTCTCGTAGTTCTCTCACCTTAAGGTCATTCACGCCTCTAGCATTCCAAACGCCCAGTCTCCATTCATCGCCTGGAACTCGACCTTTACGTTTACCGTGTGCATCCTTTTCGTCAATCAAAATTTTAGTCCATTCCAAGATTATTTGTACCATTCATTGTTTAGATTGTACACCCAACTACCACCTTTATGTGCGAAAATTTGTTTTGCGAGTCGAAGGCATGTCCAAGTAAAGTAGTGGTCCGTCGTATGGTGGAGAGATTAGTTCTAACGTCAGTTCCACCAAAACTTCTGTTGCTGGGTAGGGGGAGGGGGCAGAGAATGGAAACCAAGGGTCTCAATTGGTTGGTGTTTTATGCTGAGAAGGTCACCAGCCTTCAGCAGCGTTATATTAAATAGGAGTTCATATGTTCCCATCTGCCAATTCCCGACCTACCTCTGGGTACGGAACCATAAACTTATATAAATATATATATATATATATATATTTTTTTTTTTTTTTTGACTATTTGAAGCATAATTCTTTAAATATAAATGTAATAGTCGAATTTGTTAAAATAATTATTTTAGTAAACAAAGCTCAAAACGCATTCTGAAACAAAAGTCAGAGTTGCCAATTTCAATTTTTTAATCTTCAAGTAAATTTAACGGATAAAGTGTTTTAACGTAGTTTAATTTATGGCATAGAAAGGGTATATCCTCCCTCCGTCACAAAAAAATAGTTCAATTTTAAAAATTTATAATTTTGAAGTTCATTTATCCTTAACAATAATAGTAGTAATGACTTATCTTGATATTTCACTGGGATTCCGCCTTTGTCTTCAAAGCTTCTTCTCAATTTTTGAGTGGTAATTTAGAAATAAAAAGAATTAAATAGTGCGTTTACGGAAAAATAATTGAAAAATAATCGCGCAAAAATGGACCGGTTTACTGGGTAGTTAGTATTTTATTTTCCGAAAGTGATAAATTCGACAGTTCTCTAAGACGTAATATTTTAGACTGGTGCCGGAAATTTGTTTGTGTACTTTGTCAAGTGACCATATGGGTCCGTTGGAGAATACAAAAAAAAAGAATCAAAACTCTTTAAAAATTCTTCGTAGTCCCTTCAACCACTGCAATAATTTGAAAATTCGTTAAAATCATTCCAAATACCTCAAAGACTTGAAAATTCTCTCAAATTAGGAAATATCTTAGTATACTTGAAAATTTTCTGAAATAATGCGACATCCCTCATAAAGTATCATAAAATGCCGTGAAAATTTCATGAAATCCTATATTTCATGAAATCTGATATTCAAAATGCCACAAAACTTCTTAAAAATATCTTGAAATTCTCTCAAATCATTGAGAAACGAGAAAGTAGCTGAAAGTAGCTTTCATATCTGAAAGGTCTGAAGAATTGGAAGAAGTTAGCACCAATGATATAAACTCAGAAAGACAGAACAATGAGGTAACCTTCTTCCAAAATACAAATGAATTGATTTATTTGCAGGGATCATAGTCTGTTCGTTTTTTTAGTTATTCCCCCTTAACCCTCTCACATTTCAAGAATCCTGTAAAATTCATAAATTCGAGAAATGTGATTCTTTTTCGACATTAGAATTATTAATTTATTTTTACAGGATGACAAATCGAAAGAAGACAAAGATGAAACTGAAACGACCGAGGATTTCATACAAGAAGATAGACAGATCTCAGAATTTTTTGAAGAAGGCAAATCACAAATGGGTAACAATATCCAAACAGATGACAGAGTTGAAAACGAAGAGACAGAAAAGGATCAGGTAATCTTTTTGCAAGTTGAAAATTAATCAATTATTTTCCTACAAGTACAGAATTATTAATTCACTTTTACAGAATAAAAAATCCATAGATGAAGATGAAATCGATGGTGGCGAGCTTAAGAGGAACACAGAAGGCGAAGTGGACAACGAGGTAAGAAAGAATTGGTAAAATAAATTGTAAAATAAGAAAGTAAAATTCTTAAGGCTAACGTGCAACTCAATCAGGTTCCGTTGATTATTATGGACTTCAGGTAGGGTAGTATTTACGAAAAGTTTTGGATGTTCAATATTTTCGATTTCTTTTTTGTTCTTTATCAGATCGTGCGATTTTTTCGAGCTGTTGTAAGTATTTGAAGAAAACTGATCAACTTTTTTCTGTTTTCTCTTATTAGAACGCTACTTATGTAGTTTCAGCTTTAATTACATTGATACTTTCAAAACTGATGTACAATACGTAAGAAATTGTACCATTGTAATCAAGAATAGTACAAGTACAATAATGTATCATTAAAATTTTATAATAAAACAATTTTAAATAGGTTATGAGCTTATGAGATTGAAGAACATTTATAATTGCATGAATTCCGTGATTCGAAAATTACCCAAATAGAACAATTTCAAATTCACTTAATAAAAAACGAATAATTTAATATTTCAATTATGCATTCCTAAATTTAAAGCCATAATACTAGAATAAATTTAACTTTGAAGCATTGCAAATTAATTTGTACCTACAGTTTTAAATGTTCAAATGGAAGAAATGTTTCTCCCAATTATATATTCTGTCGAAAAATATTGTTCCAAGCACAAATAAAAATTGACATTTGAAACTTTTTTTTATTTTAAATGTTTTTTTTTTAATGTTTGAAAATAATTTAAACTAAAAGTTTGATTAGTTTCATTTTATGTGATTATTCTTGTTTACATAACATAATGATATTCTTTTATTTTTCTAAAATTTTCTTATTTTTCCGGAATGGAGAATCCACAAGAGTACAATTAAGCACGTCAGAGCAAAAAAAACTACATCAGGCAATAAAAAATATATTAATATAGGAAAACCACGAGCGCGTGAAGAAAACATAAGCTTTTGCAGCGCAAAAGACGGAAATCCAACTTTTTTTGTGTGAATGTGTAATCTTTACGTTTTTTCAGGGTGACACTTCGGATGTTCAGATGGATGGTTCAGATGGGAGTAGAAAGAACGACGATTTTAGGATTCTGCAAGAAATTTCAAATTTTTAACATGAAATTTAAATTAAATATAGCGATCTCTTACAAACATGTTTATTTTTAATTGATCCAAAATTATCCAAACAACATTGAAGTTGAATTTAATAATACTAAAATCGTTCTTCTGATGTTATAGATATTCAATCCATGAAGTGGGATATATGGAGCGTGGATAGAATCGAAAGGTCCCATATCAAATTACAATGTGCTTTTAAAAATAAATTGTAAATATACTGTTCATTTGTGAAAAAAGTTTGATAATTAATAAAATTCGTTTAAATTAGAATAATATTGCAGCGTTTTTTCTTGCTTTGTCTTCCTTTAGAGTAAGTTCTAGTTGGTTTCATGAGTTTTCATCAAAATGTATTTTCCTTTCTGAGTGTAACACGTCACCTCCAGATTAGAAAGACTCGTTTAAGACCATTTGATAGAAGTACAGAGTTCCTGACACAACCAATAAAATTAGCTACCCCGAAACTATTACGCAAGTAACCGGATAAAAAACCAGATAGGAAGAATTTTATGCACCGTCCAACTTCCGGATAGAACCAAATTGAAAGTTATTGAAAACCATATAAAAATCCGGATAAAATCAGATGAAAACCATGTAGGGCAAATAGTGGGCACCGAAAACCTTTCACATATAACAGGATAAAAAAATCGAATAAAAAACCAGATGAAAAAAATTGTATACACCAAACAAGTTCCGCATAGAACCAGACTTAAAACCACACACAAATACCGTATAAGTATCCGGATAGAATCCAATGAAACCCGTATAGGGTTTCACTCTGGAAACCGTAAATATTTCGCATATAACCGGATAAAAAACCAGATAGAAAAAATGATATATACCGACTAAGTTCCGCATAGAACCGTATTAAAAGTCGGACACAAGAACCGTATAAGTATCCGGATAGAATCCGATGAAAACCATACAGGGCTTTACCCAAATTTCCCGTGAGAGGGCGTATCCGTCTCTCTCTCTCCCTCTCTCTTTCTCTCTTACTCTTTAAAGTCTAAAAAGTCTAATATCTAAAATGGTTGACCTACCGAATGGATAAACGTCGAATGCGAGAGGGTTTTTTATATTTAATATGAAAGAAATCTCGCTCTATGCGAGTCGCGTATAACAAATTGTTAATCCAAATTCCAGTGTGTTTTATTCAAATCAAAATAATATTTGTTTAAATCAACGAAACAATATCCAACAAACAATTTATGTAATTAAAGAAGAAAAACATCATTAATTAAAATGAAACGAATTCTTACTCTGGATGAGAGTAAAAGAAATAAAGTAACGATATTTTAAGTTGAACAGAAACTTTTCTCTTGTATGATTCACACGGTTTTTAACCGTTTAACTTGAAAAGATCGAGAGATTGGACGTGTGCGACCTACTGGAGTGTCATCGATTTCTTGTTTGGTCAATAAGGTAACCGTTCCGCTCGCCATGTTTATTTTTGCCCGTTTAGGATCAAACCACCTGTCATAAATAACATATATTCCAGCCAGAACAGTATTACTCTCCAATATTGCAAAGATGTCACCATCGCATGTTGATAGAACAATTTGTTCTTGGGTTGGCACAGGCTCATAGGTATGCTCTCTTACTCTCAATTGAAGTTCTTTATCAGCAGGAAAAGTGTATCTTCGAAGTTCGAATATCCAGTGCGGGTTCGTTCTGGAAGTAAGCCGAATAAATTCGAGGTCTTCAAGTGCATGTCCACCTTTGCGATGAGACGGAAGCCTGGTAGGTGGAACAATGCACCTAGAAGGACGAGGAAGCCCGGAAGGAGAAGAGCTGTCTCGAGAAGCAAATACGGCTGGAGGAGACCTAGACCTGGACCTTGCAGAATGAGGAGACCTGGCTGGAGAATGATGTCTGTCAGAAGAATAAGATGTTTCAGCAACACTAGGAATAAGGGAGCCATCACGTAAACCCTCGGACTGTGAACTTAACTCTGCAACAAGAATCAGAAGATTACATTTCCGCGAATTGCGTGACGCAAGACAGAATGCGGATTCCAGAAAAATACATGGCATCAAATATACAGAAAATGTCTTTTCATAAACATGTTTAATAATTCAAAACAAAAAGAAAATTTGTTTGAATGAATACTGCTCGTAGAAATAGGTCATTACCGAACTTATAATATGCTAAAGCAATCAGATTCGCTTTTCAGGAATTCTCCGGAAAAAGCTTTAATAAAATCCACGCCGTTGCCTGGACCGCGATGTGAGAGTATTTGAACTCCCAGTTAAATAAGGCGGTAGCGCCCCGACTTTGTAACCGTAAGGTCTAGTCTCGATTCCTTCTGTCTGCATTTTTTACCAATTTTTTTTTTGTTAGAATATTTACAAGTCTAGTAGACTATTCAACTTATCTAAATGAAGCCAAATTATTAATCTCTAACAAGTATTTTTTATCAAAAATTCTGATTCCTTATGCAATTTTCTATGGAATAACATAATTTATTACTTTCAATGCGAAAGACGAATATAATAATAATAATAGAAAATGTGTAGATATAAGCATGTCATGATTCTTCTTGTATTCTACAGAAATATTCAAAAGAATGGCATACTTTACAAGGGAAAGAGCCTACAAAAAGGTGCTCAAGAAGCAAATATTTTTTCTTACACTTTTCTTAAAAACATTAGGAAGAAGGTGCCATGCGTGTGAAATATTTCCTGGTGTAAGAAAATATTTATAGTTTCAAACTGTTAATAAAAAAACTGTTTATTAATCAACAGTTCTTTTTTCAATTTTTATTTGTCATAGGGATACCTTGATGATTAGCATCTTCGTTGCTCATCCCAAAATTTGCCAAAAGGTCTCTTGTTTTCGGTGGCATACCTGATGATATTTCTGTGAAAAGACAAAAAAGATTAATGAATTTGTAATTTTTCAAATGTATTACAAATAGTTTAAGAGTAATTCGGTTATTCCATTTTATTTCGTATGAGTCAGTTAAAGCCTATCTATATCGTTAAGCCTATATATATCGTCACCAGGTAAAAAAAAACGCACTTATTTATTTTAATTAATTAAAAAGCCATAATTGAGAAAATCTTGATACAAAAACGATATTGTGTAACATTTTGTTCGTATGGACAAGTGATTACATCAATGCCAGAAATACATATTTACACAGCTTATCTATTTCACCTTACTTCAAATACACAATCAACATTTAGAATCGTTATTTTCGGAGGAAAAAGTGACGTGGGATTTACACAGTGATCAATTCAAAAACTCTAAGATATATTGTTATTGAAAATGTAGAAAAATTTCAAAGTTTCGAGTTCTAAAGAGAAAAGTCTGATATTTCGGTTTCGAAACCTGAATATTTGACAAAGAGCAATCAAAATTGAATCTTCTGAGTTATACAGTTTTCATTGAGAAAAATATAAAACACCAATTAGGATAAGTAAGTCCTAAGAATCTATCGAATTATTATACTAAAGTAGCAAGAAAATGATGATAATAATAATTGTTCGTCATCTTAGAGTTCACTATTTTTTTTTTAATTCATTAATGTTCAATAGATATGTTCCAACGTACTTACTACAATAGTGAAAATATAAAAAAAGTAATATCAGTTCATTCTTAACTTACCAATAGAATTAAGAACAACGTCCAATGCTAAGGCCAGAGTATAAATGATCTTCATTTTTTCAAAATGCAGGAAAAACTAGTTAACGCAGAGTTTTAAGAACAGCGTAACTAATGAATATTCTGATTTTTCGTGTATATATGATGTTCGGAGATATTCTTGTTGTCCCATTCCTCTCGCATGTGTATAATTATTTTACCTTGAGAGGCTCAGAGCACTTGATAATGTATAAAGAGTAAATATGAAATCTATCATTGACAAATATTTTTCAGGCAAGTCTTTCACGTAATTAAAATTCATCCAAGATCACAGGTTATTCATGGCCTCTTTCTTCTTAAATATTAAACATGTCTCATGTCTCATGTGGATTTCAAAAACTAATGGAATAATTTTTTTGAATACTTTTCAGCAGCATTCTTTTCTACTAAATAGTTCATAAAATGAAGAAAAGTAACCTATGAAACAATATCATTCTATCCTGAATTTATCTTTTCTAAAAACAAAAAAAACATCATTTTGACTGAAATTATCTAACAGGAAGTTAAGAGTGATTCTAAAACTAAATATTAGATATTAAGTATAATACCTTTTGTAACCGTTAATGACAATTCCTATGAAAAATGTGCCAATCTGCTGTCTCTTGGTAAAAAAATGATTTATTCCTAAATTATTGTTGGAATTAGCTCAATTATGAAAATTTTAGCGCGAAGTGTAGTAATGATCACTATCTACCGTTGTTATAGACCGATAACGATAACTAACCCAAAAACGCAAAGTTTCAACAAAACAGTTGAATCCCCAACCAGAACTCATTCATTTTTAGCCAAACAGTTGCACTTTTAACCAATAAAGGTGAAACTGCAACCAAAAGAGTTGAATTTAAATACAAAAATATGAATTTGCAACAAAATAGATGCATTTTCAACCAACCGTTTCAACCATAAGGATGAATTTTTAACTAAAATTATGAATTTCCAATCCAAAAATTTCAATATTTAACACAAAAGCTAATTTTCCACCAAATAGTTGAATTTTCAAACGAAAACGATTTTATTTGTAAATCGAAAATACGAATTTTCAATAAAATAGTTGAATCATTCACCAAAACAGATTAATTTGCAACCATGCAGTTACATTTTTCATATAAAAAATGAAATTTCTACTAAAAGGGATGAATTTTTAACCAAGAAAGATTTTCCAGTTAAAAATGATAGAATATCTACTGAATAGAATAATCTACTGAATTTGCGATGAAAAAGTTAATGTTTAACCAAATAGAAGAATTTTCAATGAAAAATCTTTTTTCAGATAGCTCTAAAAACAAAAGTTTAGTTAGACTGGAAGAGAATAGATGATTTTGAGGACGAGGCAACAATGGATCTTTCAGACATACGAGGATTGAGGATTTATTTTTCTACTCATATTGTCCACAACAAAATTTATTTACTTTCTCAGAGCCATAAATATTGTCGGTATAAGGGCGAATGTCCAACCCCTTTCACTTCGAAAAGCGAAACGACGGGCATGATAACTCACGAAAAAATGGTCTGAAGCCAAAAAACCGAAAATATTTATAAAGACTATACTTTTTGTTACTAGGCGAACCACAAAATAAGAAGAACATTCATGGAGTTCATGACATTCATGGAATTCATGAAATTTATGGAATTCATGAAATTCAAGGAATTCGTGGAATTCATGGAATTCATAGAATTAAAGGAATTCATGGAATTCATAGAATTCATGGAATTCACGGAATTTAAGGATTTCATTAAATTCCTGGAATTCCATGAATTCCATTAATTCCTTGAATTCCATCTATGCCTTGAATTTCTTTAATTCCTTTTTTTCTGTGAATTCCATCAATTCCGTGAATTCCTGATAAACAATTTTCGACTTGTAAACGCTACAATATATGTACCGGAATGCTTGACAGGGACATCACGATTTACAACACTTACAATACATGTCCCGCAATTTCGTCATTCCAATTCCGTGTTTGCAATTTTACCTTATACGCTTGTATTGTAGAAGTGTTACAGAATCCCAAACATTTTTAACAGTGTATAATTCAATTCAATATCAACAGTGAATGTGTAACTATGTTATAAAACAATTATGTAAAAAGAAGCTTATTTTGCATTCTTTACCAACAGATCATAGACAATTTGATTGATTACCTTGACAAGTGGGAAGAAGGAGCGAAAACCAGAAAATGCGATTTTCTCCCAGATTGCGAATTTTCCTATCTGATGACTGCAAGACGAAATCAAGATAGTTGGAGGTATATTAATTTTTATTATTCAATTCATTATTAAAATTATTATCAATGATTATGTTGAAAATAAATAACACTTATTTTCTGTATTTATAACTTGTATCATTTCAGCGGTTCTTTAGATTAATGACGGATTGTTTTGGATCCAACGAGCATCCTGGTTCTGTCATTTTTATTCAAATGTATCGCTTGGTAGCAACTTATTCCTAGGTGAAAACTCCCAAAGGTAGTAAACATATCTTGGGAAGAAGTATTGGATGTTCTCCTCAATCTAAAAGATGTTGCTAATGTTGATGAGCGATGGGAACATTGGACGGAAAAAATAGATACTGTCAGTGATAAAGGAATAAATTCTCATAAACTTGAAGAGGCGCCAAAAATATTTGAGGATTATGAATTTTTTTTTTCCACCACTTTGAATTAGGTTTTAACTTACGTGTTTGGATTTTTTGCTCGAATGGCTCAAAGATTTGTCATTTTCAACAATAAAGTAGCCTGTGATAGAACCAAGGAGTAAATACCTTAGAGGCATAAACTGATTACTTTAAAAGACCACGTATATTTAAAGCATCCTTCGATGAAATTGTTTGACTTAATATCAGTTCTCGAACATGGAATGCTCCAGGAAATTAGAGAAAAAGAATTGAACCCTGAGAAAATTTTCGACATCACTGAAGCTATCGAAAAACTACCGTCGACTCCACTTCTTGATTGCAAAGATCATGCAATCCAATTAATACAAAGAATAATGACGTTCTATATTGTTACTAAAATGTATTTCATTTGCAAGCAAGCAAGTAAGAACGACCGTATTGAAAAGCTTGAAACTCAGCAAAAGAGAAAATTATCTAAATTGTCTTATGCTCCAGATACGGAAGACAATTAAAATAGCATAGTGTCCAATAAGTATAAACTAGGGACACCTTCTATTACTTTGAAGCCCTCCGGAAAGCGAGAGACAAAGGAAGAATCTGATAAGACTAAAATTGTCCTCGTCAAGAAACCCCGATAGGCGAAACTACGCAAACCGAAAGAAAACGATACAGTATCCGAGAACAGACAACATACTTCTTCATTACTAAAAGGAAAAGTCTACGTGATAAATTATCCTGTTTACCAAAAAGGTCGAGCATTGACAAACGTGACTAAATTTTCGGCGCAATAGAACTAGTACTACTGAAGCATTACGCATTGTGGTTATTTATTTAAATAACATAATTTATACGGTTTATACAAAAATATTAATTTCAGGAATTTATTAATTTATTTGTACTGTGATTACATTATTTCGGCTAATGGAACAAATGCTAAAATTTGATATGCTCCTTAATTTAGGTGTGGTAATTGTTGGTAGCAGTCGGGGGATGATCTCAGGATTCTCTGAGGTGAGATTGTACTCGTTACTCCAGCCCAGTGTTGCGAGACCGTGGGAAATTTCCCATATTGTGGCAAATTTTATGATTTTTTTTCAAAAAGGGAAAAAAGGGGGGGAAAAATTCCACCAATGGAAAAAATGGGAAATTTTAGGCCAATATGGCCACTTTAAGCCAAAATTTGGTATTTGAAGTGAAAATAGCAACATTCATTAATGTTTTAGTTTCCACATGATGCCTGCTCTGAGCAGGGTTGGCATCGTATGATAATTCAAATTCACTAAGGGAAGTGACAAATGAAGTTCGGCATAGGATCGATATATCGCATACAGGCTGGCTGCAGACAGGTATGCCCGTACCTTAACTCTAGGCATTCGACGTATAATACGTTTTCTACCGTAATATAGGTAGAAAACCGTAGAAAACCCAGTAAGTTACATTTCTAAAATGGAGGAGCTGTTGACATTGAGGTATAACATCACTGTTTCAAAAAATTTGTTCCTTCGACTGCATTTTTTGATAATGAAACTAAATAAATGTAAGCCGTATACCCTTGAGAATGTAAAAATAATGGATATGATAGTTAAAAATGTTTTTTGTATGCTTTTTAAACTTTGTAAATAGTTAAATACTGATCGAGTGTTATAACTGTGCGGGAATATTTAAGTACCAACCATCGAAGTGAAACGTGCGTTGGAAAACTTTCCTTGAAATTTCTTGAGCCTTCGTTTGACGAACCATAGTCAAAACGTCAAAATAAATAGTTTATACGCATTTTCTTTTTAAATTTTTAAGCCAGTGTAATGCTTTTTCAAAGAAAATGTAAAAATGGGAAATTTTGTGTCGGAAAGGGAAATTTTGATGACCTGCGTGGGAAGAAGCTTGCATGGGATCTGGCAACACTGCTCCAGCCGAGTGCAGCTTGAATGCCAGACATATCAGCGGAACGAGTGAGCTGGGATGCCAGCCGACCCATATATGGAAAAGAGGAAAACAGAAAATAAAACAATAATAAGAGAATTATTGTAGTAACTACAATTCAGGAAAACGAAAATGCTTATCATATTGTTTTAGGTGTGAAATCTCTTTTATTCAGCACTTACAATTGAGATCGTATTCAAAAGACAATATTTTCTCACGTTCACAGAGTATAAGCGGGTATAAGTGAAAAGTGAGAAATAATGTATGCACTTATTAAAAGTATTGTTCAGTCGACAGAGTTGGTCGAGAGGGAGACATATTCTGGTAGTTCAGGCTCCGACTGCAAGGGGGAGCATTGGTAGACACGATCTGGCAGCGGCAAAGCAGCGATGTCCATTTCCTCGAAGCGGGATATCCAGCCTTGAGAAAAAGAGAGAGAGAGAGAGACGGCGAGAGAGTGTTTCGATTGTCTTTGCTGAACCTTGCCTGAGAGTGATTTCCAGCCCGGGGAGGTTGTAAGTGCTAAGAGCGGGAGGTCCAGCCCTTAGCATTGTTAGATCAGAGCGGGAAGTCCCGCCATAAGCGTTCTGCCATTCCTTGGCGGAGCGCGCCTTTTTAAACCCGCGGGTCCTCGCGGGAGCTGGCTGGAGCGGGAAAGATCGAGTGGAGGTAGATGCGCGCGCTTGAGTTTCAATGGCGCTTTACGTGCGGCGTTCTCCTGCAACCGGTCCTGCTACTCGGCGGGCGTGAGGGAGCGTACTTTCCTTATCCCGACATGGACATTGGACATACTTACGTTCGTAGATAAGTCCATGCCAGGGAAACAAAACCGTGAGCTTTCGTGGGACGCCAGAAAGAAGTGATAACTTCATATTATGTAAATTGAAGTGGTTTTTCTTTGTACTCTTTCAACATAAAAGATAGTTGAAACATTACTGGAATTGAAGTGAGAGCAAGCACGCATCAGCTATGTTTATATCGGCGTCTCTCTCTCTCTCTCTCTCTCTCTCTCTCTCTCTCTCTCTAACTCTTCATTGCAGCATCTCTCACTCTCTCTTTTGCGACATCACGTCTCTCTTTTTCAGAGAGATTAGAGAGGGAGAGAACGAAAGCGTTACCCGGAAGCCTTACCCTCACCTGTATTTCCCCTCAAATCCTGTTAGTTTTGCGAGTTCACACCGTGCCATAAGAAGTTATCACTTCAAACAGCTCCTAAATTTCCCGTGAGAGGTCGTATCCGTCTCTCTCCCTCTCTCTTTCTCTCTTACTCTTTGAAGTCTAAAAAGTCTAATTTCTAAAATGGTTGACCTACCGAATTGATATACATCGCATGCCAGAGGGTTTTTTATATTTAATATCAAATTAATCTCGCTCTATGCGAGGCGCGTATAGCACATTGTTAATAAATGAGGTCCTTTATTTCAGTAAAATTAGTGTTATTGTTGACACAAATACATATGTACTTCAGAAATGACATAATTGATTTGTACAACGATTACATTGCCAATAAAACACTATTATGCATATGATTTTCTTTCTTATAATGCCGTTCACTACTTAAGGTGTTTGTGCCAGAATTCACGTCTCTGGGAAGAAAAAGTTTTTAATGATCTTGAGAATTGAAATGATATTATAAGTCATATCTTATGAAAGATACAACCTAATTGTTGATTTCAATTTAATATAACGGATCCGAAATGGCGACCAACAGATTTGAATAATTATTGAATTTCTTTGAAATTTATTTTATAAAAGTGTTTCAAAACAATAATTTCAAGCATGATATACAAGTTTCAAAATTCCAAATAAGATATCCAATATGGCGACCAACTGTTCTTGAAAATTATCGGATTCCTTTAAACTTCATTCCATAATGTAATTTTGAGCCACTTATTTTAAACTTCATAACACAATTTCAAAATTTGAAATAACAATCCAATATTTCGAGCAATCGATATGCATTATTGTTGGATTTTAAAAAAAATATATGAACATATTTTGAATCATTGATTTCAAAGTTGGTACAAAAGTTTCACATTTGTCCAGCGCAATTAGCCACCTAGCAGTTTCTGGTAGAGCTACTGAGTGTTTTGACTCATAAATTTAAAAAACATTATTTTTATCACAAGAAATAATTTTTTTGTAACTTTCTTCTAACTGGAAATAAAGAATAAAGCATTGGCACTCAATCCATACCGTCAAAATATTAACAGGGGCCATGTAAACCATTTCCAATTGGAATACATAATATTACGCAATATACACGCGTGAGTATCCGAGCACTGTCACTTTGTCCCTACGCTGCTGGTGTTTCACGCACAGCTGAGCAAGCCTCTCTCGAACGAATTAAAAGAAGAAAAACATCATTAATTAAAATGAAACGAACTCTTATTTTGGATTAGAGTAAAAGAAATAAAGAAACGATATTTTAAGATGAACAAAAACTTTTCTCTTGTGTGATTCACACGGTTTTTAACCGTTTGACTTGAAAATATCGAGAGATTGGACGTGTGCGACCTACTGGAGTGTCATCAATTTCTTTTTTGGTCAATAAGGTAACCGTTCCGCTTTCCATGTTTATTTTTGCCCGTTTAGCTTCAAAACCCTTATCATAAATAACATATATTCCAGCCAGAACATTAGTACTCTCCAATATTGCAAAGATGTCGCCATCGGATGTTGATATAACAATTTGTTCTTGGGTTGGCACAGGCTCAAAGACATGATTTCTTACTCTCAATTTAAGTTCTTTATCGGCAGGAAAAGTGTATCTTCGAAGTTCGAATATCCAGTGCGGATTTGTTTTGGAAGTAAGCCGAATAAATTCGAGGTCTTCAAGTCCATGTCCACCTTTGCGATGAGACGGAAGCCTGGTAGGTGGAACAATGCACCTAGAAAGAGGACGAGACCCCGAAGGAGAAGTGCTGTCTGAAGAAGGAAACACGGCAGGAGGAGACCTAGACCTGGACCTTGCAGGATGAGGAGACCCGGCTGGAGAATTATGTCTGTCAGTATAATGAAATGTTCCAGCAACACTAGGAGTAAAGGAGCCTTCACGTAAACCCTCGGACTGTGAGCTTAACTCTGGAACAAGAATCAGAAGATTACATTTCCGCAAATTGCGTGACGCAAGACAGAATCCGGATTCCAGAAAGATACATGGCATCAAATGTACAGAAAATGTCTTTCTATAAACATGTTAAATAATTCGAAAGAAAATTATCAGAAAAATTTACAATTTTTACTCAAAAACTTTTTGTTAAATTTAGCTGATACGAGGATCCCACACCCTTAGAAAATTCATTTTAATGCATACTCCTCGTAGAAATAGGTCATTACCGAACTTATAATATGCTAGAGCAGTCAGATTCGCTTTTCAGCCATTCTCGAGGAAAAAGCTTTAATAAAATCCCTGTTGTTTTCTGGACCGCGATGTGAGAGTATTTAAACTCCCAGATAAATAAGGCGGTAACGCTTCGACTTTGTAACCGTAAAGTCTAGGCCATTCAACTTATCTGAATGAAGCCAAATTATTCATTTCTAACAAGTATTTTCGTATGAAAAATTCTGATTCCTTATGTAATTTTTTATGGAAGAACATAATTTATTACTTTCAATGCGAAAGACGAAAATAATAATAATAATAATAAATGTATAGATATAGGTATGTCATTATTCTTCTTGTATTCTACAGAAATATTTAACAGAATGGCATACTTTACAAGGGAAAGAGACTACAAAAACGTGCTCAATAAAAAAATATTTTTTTTCTTACACTTTTCTTAAAAACATTAGGAAGAAGGTACCATTCGTTAAAAATATTTCCTGGGGAAAGAAAATATTTATAGTTCCAAACTGGTAATATGCAAACTGTTTATTAATCAACAGTTCTTTTGTAAATTTTTATTTATTATAGGGATACCTTGATGATTAGCATCTTCGTTGCTCATCCCAAAATTGGCCAAAAAGTCCCTTGTTTTCGGAGGCATACCTGATGACATTTCTATGAAAAGACAAAAAAGATTAATGAATTTGTAATTGTCAGAATGTATTACAAATAGTAAAAGAGTAATTCGATTATTCCATTTTATTTCGTGTAAGTCAGTTACAGCCTATCAATGATTCGCGATAGTGAATCGTCACCAGGTAAACGAAAAACGCACTTCTTTATTTCAATTAATTAAAGAGCCATAATTGATAAAATATTAATAAAAGAACGCCATTGTGTAACATTTTATTCGTATGGACAAGTGATTGCATCAATGCCAGAAATACATATTTACACACCTTATCTATTTCATCTTACTTCAAAGACACAATCAAAATTTAGAATCGTTATTTTGGAAGAAAAAAGTGACGTGATTTTTAAAGAAAAGTTTGATATTTCGGTTTCGAAACCTGAATATTTGACAAAGAGCCATCAAAACTGAATCTTCTCAGTTATACAGTTTTCTTTGAGAAAACTATGAAACACTGATTAAGATAAGTGAGTCCTGAAAATCTGTCGAATTATTATACTAAAGTAGCAAAAAAATGATGATAACAATGATTATTCATCATTTTAGAGTTCACAATTTTTCCTTAATTCATTAATGTTCAATAGATATGTTCCAACGTACTTACTACAATAGTGAAAACATAAAATAAGTAATATTAGTTTATTCTTAACTCACCAATAGAATTGAGAACAACGTCCAATGCTAAGACCAGAGTATGAATGATCCTCATTATTTCAAAATGCAGGAAAAACTAATTAAGGCAGAGTCTTTAGAACAGCGCAACTAACAAATATTCTGATTTTTCGTGTATATATGATATTCTGAGATACTCTTGTTTTTCCATTCCTCTCGCATGTGTATAATTATTTTACCTTGAGAAGCTCAGAGAACTTGATAATGTATAAAGAGTAAATATATGAATCATTCATTGACAAATATTCTTCAGGCAAGTCTTTTAAATAATTAAAATTCATCCAAGATTATAGGTTATTCATGGCCTCTTTCTTCTAAAATATTAAACATGTCTCATGTGGATTTCAAAAACTAATCAAATAATGTTTTTCAATACTTTTTAACAGCATTTTTTTCTACAAAATAGTTCATAAAATGAAGAAAAGTATCCTATGAAACAATATCATTTTATCATAAATTTATCACCACTTAAGGTAGTTGTTCCAAAATTCACGTATCTGAAAAGAAAAAGTTTTTAATGATCTTAAGAATTGAAATGATATTACAAGTTATATCTTATGAAAGATACAATCTAATTTCTTATTAAAAAATCGTAATTGAATTTTTCCTTACTGAAACTTCTTAACAATTCTTAAAAAGTTATTAAATTTTAATAAAGAATGCCTAATTTTTTCGAGACAGCGTCCCCTACAACTTCACTGTTTTCACTTCAAAGGTAAACAATTATTCATGTGGAAAAAATTCGAGTAAGTTGAGGAGATATTTCGCAGTTTCGAAAAGATTAAAAAATAAATGAAAACGAAAAGATTTCAAAAAATGTAAACCAAGATGTAGATTCTTGAGGATTTCATACAAAAAATTGAGGAACTTTTTTAGAATTTTTAAAAGTTTAAAAAAAATTTAATAAGATTCTTATGAAAATTGAAAATGATTTTTTACTTTGAAAAATCAATTTTGAGTGAATATTTGAATAGATTTATAAACAAAATTGATTGAATAAGAAGCAATTGAACAATTGTCAGCGTAAAAATGATTGGAGTAAGCTTAGGAGATATAGAGAAATTAAAAAAAAATTAAATAACAGTTAAATCCTGAGAAGATTTAAAAAAATGTTAAACAAAATATAGATTGTGGAATATTTTGTACAAAAATGTAGAAACACATTCAGCATTTTGGAAAGTTTCAAAAGAATAAAAAAACTCATTATGATTCCCAGAAAAATTGGAAATGATTTTTCATTTGAAAAATTAATTTTAAGAGAATATTTATAAAGATTTTCAAAATTGTGAAAAAATGATCTGGAAGATTTTAAGGTATTTTTCTCAATTTTGCAGGATTTATTAAAAAGTTTTAGAAACAATTTGAATCATTTTAAAAGGTATTTAGAATTTAAAAAAAAAATAATTTAAAATTTGAAAAGATTCCAAAAAATTTAATTTGAAGTAAATTTTTGAAGTGATTTTTCATTTGAAAAAGAAGAGAATATTTAATATTTGAATTAACAAATTTTTAATTTCGATTCTTAAGATAATAGAAAAACAATTCTTTCAGACATCCTATTTTTGATGCAACTACCTTTATGTAATTATAATATTTCCCTTTCGTCAAGCATATTATAACAAATTATCTCATTACGTTTACTACAATTTTGAGTAACTTTATGAAAATCTTGTAAAATAGATACAGAGTCGTTACAAAAACATTTTGATTATAGATGTTTCTGTAAAAAAAACTCATCATGAAAATTTGCGATTTTACCTCGATTTTGTTAATGCAAAATCGTAAAAAAACTAATAAAAATCGTGCATCACATACAATAATCATAGAAAAAAATGTATTCAGAAACGCACAATTAAAAATCGTATCAACTAATTAATATTGATGTATAAAATTGGATCATAGAAAAAATATTCATGATACAAACATGTAACGCTTAAATAAAAATATATATAAATAGATATTGGAAATTGATAGTGGCTCATTATATCGCAATTTCATCAGTTTTCTTTAAAAGTGCAGTAAATTTATCAACGCTATCTATACTTAAAATTTCTAAGAGCGGCATAATTATGTCGTCGAAATAAACGTTTGTTTGCATACCCGGAAAAATAGCCACTCTTTTCCTGATATTAAAAGCGTCCTTGATCTTCTGTAGTCCAAACAAATTTTGATTTCCTTCTGTGTAACAATGTCATCAAGTTTCCTTTGCAAATAAGGGAAAGTAAATTCCGCCTGACCACTCGCGACTTCTTTCTAAATATCTGTGAAAAAATTAATAAATTACGTTTATTATTTGGCGATTTTTCATACACATATTTTCAATTTTCTTAAAATAAATAAATTTGTTTACTATTATTATACGGTCACATTATTCATATGTATATGTAT
>CAKNYM010052420.1:424175-461336 GCA_932195095.1 Andricus curvator
ATAACCATATTATATATATATAAATATATTATATATACATATAACTCTGTCGACTTAGCCTGTATCTTGTTTTATCTCTCTAATATATTCAGTTCCATTACTATTTTTTATTCCTTTATCTTTTTCTATAATGAGATGTGATAATGTTATTCTTTTTTCTTTTGTCTACTTATATACACAGAAAAAACAGAATGTAATATTTACAGCGATTTCAGAGTAATCTTTACCTGCAACAAAAATTAACTTCAAGTGTTAAGATTTACCCACCACATGGGAAATGGTTATCATGTGAACTCCATTGAATCTTGTTTTGTTTCGATGCGAAAAAATTCAACTTAATCTACTTGAAAATTAATCGCAACAAAAATTCACTTCTGTTTTTTTCTGATCTTAAGATAAGTTTACAAACAGTGCCATCTTAATATCAGATTTGAGTGACTTCTTATAGCATATACTTACATGAACTTACTTACTTTCTTATAACCGAATAATGTCGTTAAATGTACATTTTTAATATTAAACCAGGGTTCTAAAAATATTAACACTCTAGATTCTACATCCATATATTTATATATCTCTACATATTCATATATTGTATCATGTGTATACTCTGTTCAGCTCAAAAAGGTTGATTTATAGCCCTGTGATCTTTGTTCTCAATAAATTAAATTAAAAATTAAATACTGATCAAAAATTTGTATGTCATCATCTCGTATGATTATCCACATACGCGATTTATGCTCGGGAATGGGATAATACAAATATCTCAGAACATCATATATACACGAAACTTCAGAATATTTATCAGTTACGTTATTCTTGAAACTCTGCGTTAATTAGTTTTTGCTAAATTTTGAAAAAATGAGAATCTTTTATACTCTGGTCTTAGCATTGGACGTTGTTCTTGATTCTATTGGTAAGTAACGAATAAATAATTTTTTTTTATATTTTCTTTTTTGCAGTGAGTACATGGAACATATCTATTATACACTAATGAATTTAACAAAATTTGTAAACCTTATGATTATATACCATTATTATTATTAGAATAATTTTTTTGCTACTGAAGTATAATACCGCGACAGATTTTTGGGACATAGTATCTTAATTAGTGTTTTATAGTATTCTCAATGAAAACTGTATAACTCAGAAGATTCAATTTCGATCGCTCTTTGCCACATATTCCAGTTTCGAAACCGAAATATAAAACTTTTATCTTTAAAACTCGAAATTTTGATATTTTCCTACATTTTCAAGAAAAATATGTCCTAGAGCGAAAAACGAAAAAATACGGGATTAGCAGGGCATTTTAATCAGTTTTTGAATTGATCACTCTGTAAATTCCACGTCACTTTTTTCTCCCAAAATAACAATTTCAAATTTTGATTGTGTCTTTGAAGTAAGATAAAATAGATAAGGTGTGTAAATATGTATTTCTGGCATTGATATAATCACTTTTAAATACCAATAAAATGTTACATAATCGCGTTCTCTTGCTAAGCTTGTCAAATTATGGGATTTTAATTAATTTGAATTAATAAATGCGTTTTTGTTCACTTTGTGACGATTCACTACCGCAAATCATTGATAGGCTGCAACTGACTTCTACGAAATAAAATTGAATAATCAAATTAATCTTAAACGACTTGTAATACATTTGTAAAATTATAAATCCACTCATCTTTTTTGTCTTTTCACAGAAATATCATCAGGTATGCCACCGAAAACAAGAGATTTTTTGGAAAATTTTGGGATGAGAAACGAACATGCTAATCAACAAGGTATCCCTAGTACAAATGAGAATTGAGAAAAGAATTATTGATTAATGAACAGTTTTTATATAAGCAGTTTAAAACTATCAATAATTCCTTCTAGCAGGAAATATTTTACTCGCATGGTACCTTCTTCCCAATGTTTTTAAGAATAATGTTTGAAACAAAATTTTTTTATCAAGCACCTTCTTGTAGGCTCTCTCCCTCCTAAAGTATGCCGCTCCATAAAATATTTTTGTAGAATAGAAAAAGAATCATAAGATATACAGTTTCTATTATTATTATAATATTCATATTTCGAAATGAATGAAGTAATATGTGGTATTTTTAAATGAAAAATTGCATAAGGAGTTCGAATTTTTGAAGGATGTCGTGACACTGATTTATCCTTGAGAAATTCGCTTCAAAGATTGTATAAATTTGGAAAAAACATATTTTTCACACGCAAATAGTTGTTAGAATAAATAATTTGGCTTTATTTAAATAAGTTGAATAGTCAATGAGAATGAAAAATATTTGAATAAAAAATATTGGCAAAAAATACAGACAGCAAGAATCGAGCCCAGAATTTACTATTACAAGCTCAGAGTGCTACCGCCTTATCTAACAGGGAGTTCAAATACTCTCACATCGCGGTTTATACAACGGCGTGGATTTTTTTAAAGCTTTTCTCTCGAGAATGGCTGAAAAGCGAATCTTATTGCTTTAGCATATTATAAGTTTGGTAATGACCTGTTTATGCGAGGAAAATGGATTCAAACAAATTTCCAAAGAGTGTAAATTTTTCGTAACAGCCAAATTTAACGAAAAGTTTTTGGATAAAAATGGTTTTTCTGATAATTTTATTTTGAATTATTAGACATTTGGATAAAAAGACATTTATATACATTTGATGCCATGTCCTTTTCCGGAATCCGCATTCTGTATTGCGTCACGTAATTTGCGGAAAAGTAATCTTCTGATTCTTTTTGCAGAGTTGAGTTCACAGTCCGAGAGTGTACGGGATGGCGCCCATCTTCCTAGTGTTGCCACAACATCTTATTCTCCTGATAGACATAATTCTCCAGCCAGGTCTCCTCATCCTGCAAGGTTAAGGTCTAGGTCTCCTGCAGCTATGTTTCCTTCTCTAGACAGCTCTTCTCCTTCAGGGTCTCGTCCTCTTTCTAGGTGCATTGTTCCACCTACCAGACTTCCTTCTCATCACAAAGGTGGATATGGACTTGAGCATCTCGAATTTATGCGGCTTACTTCCAGAAAGAATCCGAACTGGATATTCGAACTTCGGAAATACACTTTCCCTGTCGATAAAGAACTTAAATTGAGAATAAGAAATCATGTCTTTGAGCCTGTGCCGAACCAAGAACAAATTGTTGTATCAACATCCGATGGTGATGTCTTTGCAATATTGGACAGTACTGATGTTCTGGCTGGAATATATGTTATTTATGATAAGGGTTTTGAAGCTAAACGGGCAAAAATAAACATGGAAAGCGGAACGGTTACCTTATTGACGAAACAAGAAATCGATGACACTCCAGTAGGACGCACACGTCCAATCGTTCGATATTTTCAAGTAAAGCGGTTGAAAAACCTTTAAAACTTTAATTCAAAGTGAGGAATCGGTTTATTTGAATGAATGTCATTTTTCTGCTTCTTTCAATTACATAAATTGTTTTTTGAATACTATTTCTTTGACTTAAACAAATATTATTTTGATTCAAATAAAGTACACTAGAACTTGGTTTGAAGCATGCCAGATTTACGCCGTTCCAAAAATTATTGCCTCGGCGGTTTTGTGGTGAAAGACAAGTCCGCGGGTTCCAGCGAGGCTTGCTCAACTATGCGTGAAACACCAGCAGCGCAGGCACAAAGGCTTAGTGCGCGGGTACTCACGCGTGTATAATGCGTAATATCATGAATACCAATTGAAAATGTTTAGATTAGGATGTTCTGGATTGAGTATCAAGGCCAAGACAAGCAATGCCCGAAACCGTTCTTCATTCTAAGTTCCAGTGTACTGGAAAAAATTAAGGAATAATTTAATCATATTATTTTTAACGTACAAAATTGTTTCATTGAATAAAAAAAAGTGTCTTTAAATTTATAAGTCAAAACACGTAGTCGTCATATTGGATCTCTTATTTAGAATTTTGAAACTTGTATACAACGCTTGTAATTAATGATTCATATTACCTTCATAAAATAAATTTCAAAGAAATTCAATGATTTTTTTAATCTATTGGTCGCTGTATTGGATCCGATAATGCTTGGACTTTTAAAAACCAAAACTCCCAGCTAGAACTCACTAATGTTTAGCGAAACAGTTACATTTTTAACCAATGAAGATGAAATTTTTACTAGAAGAGGTGAATTTTCAATACAAAAAGATAAATTTTCAACAAAATAGATGCATTTTCAACCAACCGGTTCAATTTGTATTAAAAAAAAAATCAGTTTGAACCAAAAATGGAGAAGTTAAATTTCATTGAAAATAATTTATTTTTACCCAAAAAAGAAATTAATTTTGAAAATGCACAAAAGTTAATTTTCCAGCAATTAGTTGAATCTTCAAAGGAAGACAGATTTATTTACCAATAAAAAATACGAATTTTTAATCAAATATTTGAATGATCCACCAAAACAGATTATTTTGCAACCATGCAGTTGCATTGTTTATGTGAAAGATCTCATTTTTACTAATAGAGATGAATTTTCAACCAAGAAAGATTTTTCAGTGCAAAACGATAAAACATTTTAACTAAGTTATTGAATTTGAAAAAAAGCTAACCTCTAACCAAATAGTTCAGTTTTTAATAAAAAATCTTGTTTCGGAGAGCTCTGAAAATAAAAGTTTAGTTAGACTGAAAGATTATTGATTTGTTAAAAGACAAACATTATGAGAGTTAGCTTTCAGAGTCACCTGAAGGCTGGTGCCAGGGTGCCAGGGCTGAAAATGAGAGTGATTTTGTCGGATGTTTTTGAGGACGAGGCAACAATGGATCTTTTGGACACATTTAGAATTTATTTGGCAACTTATATTGTTCACAAATTTTTTGTTTGTTTCTCAGAGCCATTAACATTGGCGGTATAAGGGCGGATGATCAACCATCTCCGCTTCGAGAAGGATAATGGTGGGCATGATAACTCCCGAAAAAATGGTCTGAAACCAAAAACGCAGAAGATTGACAAAGATCATACTTGGTTAAATGAGCAAAAACAAGTCAATTGGTTTGATAGATTTTGAGTTATCGTGCTCACCAATTTTAAAAACGTTGCTTTGAGAAAAACGCTGATGCTTGGGCGCCGTACTGTCATGCACAAACAAGCTATATATGGCGCTATAATTTAGTAGAGGCCCGATAGTACGATAGTACAAAAGGATCTTATCTCATCTTTCTAACGCCCTAGCATGATTAATGCTGAATCAATGCTGATCAATTCTGAAGACTCAACACTAGCGTTAGAGCCAATTGAAAAAATCACTTTTCACCCTCTACACCAGACGACCCCCTTAATCCTTCCAGAATGATGAACGAATAGACATCTTTAGTGATCCACGACAATACAGCAATTTACCGAATCTTGAACTTTATCGCTCGAAGTAATAATAATATAAGACCACTAGTGGCATCCCAGAATCATTTGTTTTACATTGAAAATTGTAAAGCGATAATATTGAATCTTGACCTGTTACTCTAACGTTTCAAAGGAGAGGAAATGTGCTGTCACGTTGATACGACATAGGAATTTTCTGATTGTTAAATTCATGTTACTCCAACGAATTGATGAAAATCCCAGAACGAGAAAAAAAGAATCGCACGAGTCATCTATAAATAAGTAAAAAAATTATTCTCTGATTCAAAAATTTGAAGTAGTTGAATAACTAATAAAATTATAATCTGAATATCGTTGAACAGAAAGGCGACCGAACCAGAAAACATTAGTAAATTTTAATAATAGATTTAATGCTCTCACCATGATTCATTAAGATAAAAGGAAGTGTTTCGGGTTTCAATCGCGTACAAAACTACGAATCTTGTTGACGTTTCGTGAAAATTGCAGTTCACTCCTTCAGGACTCCGTCGAACTTGATTCGCCAATCAAGTCTTTTTTCAAAACGCGGAAGGACGGAAAGCCAAATCGGATTAGTAGTATATCCATTGTCCCTATTGAAGTTATTAGGGTGTTTTAAGATTTCAATTGCTTCTCTATATTTTCTTGGAAAAATATTTCATGTTTTTGCGATAACGGTCATTTTTTCAAATAAAATGCTATATTCTGTTTCGATATGATGCTCAGCTAGTGCTGATTGCGTGAAATGTTCTAGCCTGACTTTACTCTCATGTTCCTTTATACGTTGGCTCACCGCACTCCTGGTTTCTCCAATATAAACTTTGCCACAAGATCAAGGGATTTTCTGAACTCCCGAGTCACTGAGAGGTGCCTTTTTATCTTTAGGGTTGTCGTTGTATAAAAGTTTTCATATTTTCGAAGGTGGTTTAAATATCGTTTACATGTTTTGTTTGTTGAGAATTCTTCCTATTTGTTCTGTGATGGCTTGGTTGTAGGGAAGGATGATGGTTGTTTCTCTCTCTCTTTTTTGAGTAGGTTGTGTTGACTTGTTTTGAGTGTATTCTCTTACGGCTTTAACAATTTGTTTGTTTGTGTAGTCGTTCTGTAGTAGGATTTGTTGAACGTTTTGTAATTCCTTTTGTAATTTATCTTTATCTGTTATAAAAACAGCTGTGTATATAAGGCAGATCATGACCGACTGCTTTTGAGATGGGTAGTGGTGGAAGAAGGCATGTAGGTATCTTTTTGTATGGGTGGGTTTTCTGTAAGCTTCATGCCCATCTGTTTCAAAAATCCTGGCCCCTCTACAAATCATTGAATAACTCAATAAAAAAAAATCGCTTAAAAAAAGGAAAAACATCTTGTCAATCCTCATTTCATTACGAATAAGTACAATATCATTTGATTGCGATGCGCCCGTAAGTTTCGATGCAAATTCGCAGTGAAGGTGAAAAAACGTGGTTAAAAGCACCTTTTATAACTTGGTCAACTTTCGACCGTTGCATTTCGTGAAAAAATGCATGAATTTGCTGGCAAAAAATCGAGTAGCTAGCTTGAAGTTTTATTTATGAGTACGTTTTCGAAAAATTCAAAAATATTTATAACTTTGGTGTCGGCAGTAAATAAAAGCGAAGGATGCTAACTCAGCTCCTAATCAAGCTGGAAGGCTCTACTGAGGCTTGAAATTTTTCAAAAAAATCAACAAATGCAATGGTAGGTTTTTAAATACAGTTAATTACATCAATAACACGCTATTGCATATTATTTTTTTCGGCTTTTTTTTGGGACTGGAGGCACAAAAGAAGTCGATGATACTCTCGGCGGGTTCCAGGGTATCGATGTCCTGCTTGATTCTTTGCCTCATAAAGTGACCCTTTTTTTCTTCAACTTTCGTACATCTGGTGGCATGTGCCGCGTGGGTCAACTGCCTTTGACAATAGTGGGCCGATACCCCTTCAACGTATCGATTACAATTGTGGTCAACTACCGTAGAAAAAAAAAACAGAAAAAAATAATATGCAATAGCGTGTTAATGATGTAATCGACTGTATTAAAAAACCTACCATTGCATTTGCTGATTTTTTTGAAAAATTTTAAGCCTCAGTAGAGCCCTCCAGCTTGATTAGAAGCTGAGTTAGTATCCTTCGCTTTTATTTACTGCCGACACCATAGTTATAAATATTTTTGAATTTTTCGAAAACGTACTCATAAATAAAACTTCAAGCTAACTACTCGATTTTTTGCCAAGAAATTCATGCATTTTTTCACGAAATGCAACGGTCGAAAGTTGACCAAGTTATGAAAGGTGCTTTTAACCACGTTTTTTCACCTTCACTGCGAATTTGCATCGAAAATTATGGGCGCATCGCAATCAAATGATATTGTACTTATTCGTAATGAAATGAGGATTGACAAGATGTTTCTTCTTTTTTCAAGCGATTTTTTTTTGATTGAGTTATTCAATGATTTGTAGAGGGGCCAGGATTTTTGAAACAGACAGTAGTGTATTATCAGATCTTTTGTAAACTAGTATGTCCAAGAAAGGCAGTTTTCCATTTTGTTTAATTTTCATGGTCATCTGGATATTAGTGTGTAATCCATTGATGAGATCGAAAAACTTGTGTAGTTCATCTAGTCCATGTCTCCAAATGACAAGAGTGACGTCAATCTAACGGCAACAAAATTCCGGTTTAATCTTGGATTGGTTGAAAAGTAAAGTAAAGAAAGTTTATTCAGGCTAAAAAATTTCAGGCAATCAGCACTAGCTGAGCATCATATCCAAACAGGACCTAGCATTTTATTTGACAAAACGATCGTCATCGCAAAAACATACAATATTTTGCCAAGAAAACATAGAGAAGCAATTGAAATCTTAAAACACCCAAATAATAGAAATAGGGTCAATGGATATAATACCGATTGAAACCCGAAGCACCTCCTTTTATCATAAGTAAATTTTGCAGATTAATTCTAGGTTGTATGAAATGCACATGTATGATTCAATAATGATTTTAACGCTTCGAGTACACACCTTTTTTCCGAACATCTCCTACACGCCTGGATCCATCTGACCCTGTTCATATTTTGACCGTCTATAACTTCACAACTACTGAACCTTTTTACTTACCAAAATTTAGAGGTATACTTTCAAGTAGGTCAGAGTGATTTATAGGTATTATAAGTGTCTTTAAAGTCTTTAAAATACTTTCAAAAATTCACAAAAATTTTTTGTGTGAAAAATTGAATTTTACGAAAAAAAATTAACTTTTGTAATTGTTAATATTTTAAGCTAAAAATTTAAATGGAAACTCTTTCTCGATCAAAAATTTGTTGTGAGTCAAATTGGACCAGTGTGTACATTGCAAAATAATTGTTGTTCAATAAATTTCATTATTTATTTGTTTACAACAAAATCACAAAAAATTGTTTGATGTCTGCGTTACAACTGTGGAACTTTTTTGGATACTTGCTTAACTTATTCTAGGTTTCTTGAAATATATCCAAGCATTTTTCTGCAAAATTGATGCGGAATTATATTATTAAATCATTTTGAACACAAGCGTTTTTTTCCTCACTGTGGCCGCTGTGACGTCCATCTGCCATACTTTTGTCTCCCTGATAGGATAGGATCGTATCGCATTGGATGGGGTACGATCGTAACGGCTCATATACGATTGAATTGGATCAATTCGGATCGGATTGAATCAAGTCGGATAGGACCGGAACACGAAAAGTTTGGCATTCAATAGAAATAAATAAAAAATGTACGGCGTTACTGACCTACGGTGAAAAATCATCAGCGGGGAAGAAAAGAATGTTTCAGCCTTTTGAAGGCATATGGGTTCAAGCCTTAGGCTGTTTTTTAAGTGAAGGTAGCGCCAGTGAAACTGTGCTACATCAACTAGTTATAAAATCCGTCACGTTAGCACAAAGAGCAGGATTGAAACGGACAAGGCCTAGTGAAATCGCAATATGTGGAGGACTTTTGGTGTTACCAAGGAAAACGTCAGTGTTTCTTATCTAGTAACCCGTAACCGACGTTTATAGTTCATTTCCGACTTTCCGCATTTAATGAAATGTATGAGTAATTTCTTTACTCATCCAGCCCGCGACAAAGATGCAGGAATTTGTGGTGACTGACCTTAATTCCGTATTATTATCATGAATTATTATTCTCCAGTAGTAAGAAAAGCTTATTTAAGTGACTTATTTACATATACATAATGGTATTTGCAGATAGCAGATGGGATTGTATCTTTAAATCACTGGTACGCTTTGAAGAATATTGAAAAGGAGGATGGTTTTAAATTGAAATTAAATTTCAAATTAAGGGATTTAGATCTGCAATTCTTTCGAAAAATGAACATCACTTTTGGATTCCAGGTAATAATTTTTCAACCATTATTATTCATTTTGCGGTCTTTATTGCAAAATTAAGATATATTTTTTTCTGAATCACAGTTCTTTGGAGTCGCAAATGCCCTGGAATTGATTAAAGCTGAATGTTCAGTTCTTGCAGATTATCAACCGTCAATAAATGTTTGTCAAAGAGTGCAATCTCTAATTACCGCTATGAACTGTAGAACTCAACTGATAATTTAAAACAGATCATAGACAATTTTATTGAGGTACATTAATTTTTATTAATAAATTTAATATTAAAATTGTGATTATTGTTTATGGTGAAAAGAAAGAACACTTACTTTCTGTATTTATAACTTGTATCATTATTTTAGCTTGGTAGCAACTTACTCCTTGGTGAAACCTCACAAAGGCACTAGCATACCTGGGGGAGAAGTATTGGATGTTCTCCTCAATCTAAAAGATGTTGCTAACGTTGATGATTGATGGGAACTATGGACCGGAAAAATAGATACTATCACTGATTAAGGATCACGATTTTTTTCCACCACTTCGGATTATGTTTTAACTTACGTGTCAGGATTTATTGCGCGAATGGCTTGAAGATTTGTCATTTTCAACAATAAAGATGCGTGTGAAGCTTCTCAGCTTTCTTTTCACTTTTTGATGGAACCAAGAAGGAAATACCTGAGAGACATAGACTGATTACTTTAAAAGACCCCAGATATTTAAAGCATCTTTTGATGAAATTGTTTGATTCAATATAGAACAAGGAATGCTCCAGGCAATTAGAGAAAAATAACAAAACTCTGAGATAATTTTCGACATTACTGAAACTATCGAAAATCTACCGTCAACTCCACTTCTTGGTTGCGAAGATCATGCAATCTAATTGACACAAATAATAATGACGTTCTATATTGTTAGTCGAATGTATTTCATTCGCAAACAAACAAATAAGAATTGTCGCTTTATCCCTACGCTGCGGGTGTTTCACGCATAGTTGAGCAAGCCTTTCTTGAACCTCGGGCTCCTCTTTCACTTTGAAACCGCCACGGCAACAATTTTTGGAACGGCATAAATCCGGCCTGCTTCAATCCAAGTTCCAGTGTACTTTATTTAAATCAAAAAAATATTTTTTCAAATCAAAGAATTAGTATCTAACAAACAATTTATGAACTTAAAAGAAGAAAAAGAAACATCATAAGTTAAACGAAACGAATTCTCACTTTGAATTAAATTAAAAGAGTTCAAGAAACGATTTTTTAAGTTGAACAAAAACTTTTCTCTTGTATGATTTACACGTTTTTCAACCGCTTTACTTGAAAATAACGAAAGATTGGACGTAAGCGACCTACTGGAGTGTCATCGATTTCTTGTTTGGTCAATAAGGTAACCATTCCGCTTTCCATGTTTATTTTTGCCCGTTTAGCTTTAAAACGCGTGTCATAAATCAAATAAATTCCAGCCAGAACATTAGTACTCTCCAATATTGCAAAGATGTCACCATCACATGTTGATAGAACAATTTGTTCTCGGGTTGGCACAGACTCCAATATATGCTCTCTTACTCTCAATTTAAGTTTTTTATCGCGAGGAAAAGTATATCTTCGAAGTTCGAATATCCAGTGCGGATTCGTTCTGGAAGTGAGCCGAATAAATTCCAGATATTCAAGTCCATGTCCACCTTTGCGATGAGAAGGAAGCCTATTTGGTGGAACAATGCACCTAAAAGGAGGAGGAGACCCTGAAGGAGAAGTGCTATCTGGAAAAGAAAACCCGGCAGGAGGAGACCTAAACCAATGAGGAGACCTGGCTGGAGAATGTCTGTCAGGAGAATAAGATGGTCCGGCAACACTAGGAATAAGGGCGCCATCACGTAAATCCTCAGACTGTGAATTTAACTCTGCAACAAGAATCAGAAGATTACATTTTCGAAAATCACGTGACGCAAGACAGAAAATGTCTTTTTATTGAAATGTATCATAATTCGAAAGAAGATTATCAAAAAAGTGGAGAATTTTTACTAAAAAAATTTTTTGTTTTTGGCTGATACGAGCAACCAACACCCTTCAAAAATTTGTTTGAATTCATACTCCTCCCAGAAATAGGTAATTACCAAACTTATAATGTGATAAAGCAATAAGATTCTGAAAACTATTTTCGTATCAGAAATATGTTATTTTTTTCAAATCTATACAATTTCCGAAGCGAATATTTCAAGGATAAAACAGTGTCACGACATCCTTTAAAAATTTTGATTCCGTATACAATTTTTTATTTGAAAACGTCACTTATTACTTTCGTTTTTAAATATAAATATTATAATAATAATAGAAAATGTATATCTTATGCTTCTTCTTGTATTCTACAGAACTATTTCATGGAACGGCATACTTTGGAAGGAAAAGAGCTCACAAGAATTTGCTTAATAAAAAAATATTTTTTCAAACATTAAACTTAAAAACATTAGAAAGAAGGTACAATACGTGTAATGAGGATACCTTGAAGATTAGCATGTTCGTTACTTATCCCAAAATTTGCCAGAAAGTCCCTTGTTTTGGGCAGCATACCTGATGATATTTCTGTAAAAAAAGCAAAAGATTAATGACTTTGTAATTTTTAAAATGTATTACAACTAGTTTCAGAGTAATTCTATCATTCCTTTTCATTTCGTATAAGTCAGTTTCTCCATTTAAATTGATTAAAAACGTATAATTGCGAAAAGCTTAGTGAAAGAACGCGATCCTGTAACATTTTATTCGTATTTACAAATGATTACACCAGTGCCAGAAACATGTATTTACACACCTGATATATTTTACCTTACTGTAAAGTCACATTCAAATTTAAAATCGTTATTTTGGGAGAAAAAAGTGACGCGGAAATTACAGGGTGATCAATTCAAAAACTTATTAAAATATCTCTGCAAATCCCCTATCTTTTAGTTCTTCGCTCTAAGACATATTTTTCTTGATGTACTTACAAAAAAAAATATATAAAAAATGATATTAATGTATGCTTAATTTACCAATAGAATTAAGAACAACGTCCAATGCTAAGACCAGATTATAAAGGATCCTCATTTTGTTTAAATTTAGGAAAAACTGATCAATGCAGAGTTTTAAGAACAGCGTAACTAATGAATATTCTGATGCTTCGTGTATATATGCCGTTCTGAGATATTTTTATTATCCCATTCGCGAGCATATGTACATAATTTGCGTATATAAATAATTTTAGGTCTTGGTGACATAAACATTTTTAATTAGTATCACATAATTTTTTTAGCAGAAGTTAAGCTCTTGCACTTGTATAATTATTTCAACTTGAGAAGCTCAAAGAACTTGATAATGTATGAAGAGTAAATATGATATCACTATGTGACACATATTTTTTAGGCAAGTTTTTTGCGTAATTGAATTCGTCCAACATCATAGGTTATATAAGGCATCTTTCTTCTAAAATATTGATGATGTGTCACGTTGATTTCAAAGACTAGAAGAATAATAATTTAAATGAAGAAAAGTACCTTAAAGAACAATTTCATTTTATCATGGATTTATCATTTCTAGAAACAAAGAAACCGTTTTTTGACTGGAATTATAAGACAATCAGTTGAGAGCGATTCTAAAACTACATATAAGATATTAACTAACTCCTTGTGCAACCGTTAATAATAGTTTCTACAAAGAAAATGTCTCAAACTGCTGTCTCTTCGTAAGAAAAAAGATTTTTCCTTGAATTATTTTTGGAATTAGCTTCATTATGAAAATTCTAGCGCGAAATATAGTAGTGAGCAGTATCTACCGTTGTTATAGACCAATGAAAATAAAAAACAGTTGAATCCCCAACCAGAATTCATTAATGTTTAGCGCATCAATTCGTAACTAAAAAAATCAGTTTTAACCAAAAATGGAAAAATTAAATTTTATTAGAAATAATTTATTTTTAACCAAAACAAAAATGAGTTTTTAAAATACAGCTACATTTTCAACCAAAGGGACGAATTTTCAACTAAAATGATGAATTTTCAATCCAAGTATTTTGCAAAAATCAGTGCTTGATAAAAGTCAAAACAATTTTTCTTCATTTTTATTGTTAAATAAAATACTTTTTCGAAAATCTTCTCCGTGAAATTGATGCCGGATGATAGAATTGATAGGATCGGATCGCATTGAATAGGGAACGATTTGTGACCGATATCATCGTATGGGATAGGATCGGACCGTATCGAATCTGATTAGATCGGATCAATTTGGTTAGGATGGCGTACGGTATGATTGGTTCGGGCCGGATAAAGTCGGTTAGGTTTGAATCTGATCAGATCGGATTTTCGATGGGAGAGGTAGTAGCGAGCAACAATGCGTTGTTGAGTGTTTGGTAAGGTCATACATAATGCTCCTATTATTAGAGAAAGATATTTCAAACATATCGTAAACAAATTTTATATTTAAAACATATTTTATAGTGAGAAACATATTTTATACGATTATTGTGAAACAGATTTCAAAGAGATAACGAAATATTGTCTATATTTATTTGAGCAGATCACAGCTCCATCTCCTCTCCAGTTTGAAGGACTGAAAAGCGTATCATCATCGTTTTATTATTGCCAACTCTTCAGGATTATTATTATTACCAGAGAATGAATATATGAGAGAAGTGCATTTGACACCAATGATGAAATACTCTGAACATCTATACTCAAATATACAAATTAAATGGTGTTTAACTGTTTGTTTGCTTTGTTTGGTCCTTTATAACTTATCGTGAAGGCGCTGATAATAGCAAATAAAGTCAAACTGTTAGTAAAGTATAAATTCTTGAACAATGCAGCCAAGTTACCTTTCCAACCCAGAACAAATTTACACTCGTCAACACAGCCTACTTTCCGCACTTGTTACAGAATATGCTATTTTCGATTCTCATTCTGGAACTAAGATTACAATCCGTCTCTAGTTGTCTTTGTAAGGACAAGGCCTTAAATATGCTGAGAATCTGTAATTATAAAGTCTGACTGAATAAGAAATTTCTTTCGTTTTAGAAGGTGGACGCTAACAAATTTTTGTAAGCCTGTGAGAATATTTGTCTCACTGAACACCGAATAAGCTCTCGCACGATCAAACTAGATCATTTAATGATAAATAAACATGAAATAGGCCCTTTTTCAATCCGCCTTTCCTGATTTGACCCCCTTGAATTTGTTTTTAATTAAGCACAAAACAAGCACTCCCTCTATCCAACTCTTAATTAAAAAAAAAACAACAAATAATGCCGCATTTTGAGAAAAACTCAACAATGTTAAACAAAAAAAAAAGGTGAAATAAATGTTTGGTCGCAAAATGATTAATAAATTTACAGAATTTAAAGATGTCCACTAGCACTACAGTCTGATGGAGTTTCAATAAGATGGGCGAAAGCAAAATTTTAGGTGGGGACATTTTGCAAATTTTACCCGTATACAAAGAGACTTTTGAATTCTTGGAGGACGGGCTCCAGTTAATGCCTTGCCTGCATCTGGAAACGCGTTAGATGCGCAAGGTTTCATGAAAAGCCAGTCCGTCCGTTAATGGAGCAATTGCCTGCTGATGGGGTAATGCTCTTCAAGCCATTTCTCCGTTTGTATATAATGCTCCTCGTCTGGCATTCCACTTCAGCTATTCACCGGAAGTGAGTAGCTCAGAGTGCTACTCTGCGCAGTGATTGTGGGAAAAACCTGCTTTCATTACCATCAGCAGAGATTGACGAACTGTCTTCTCTATTGGCAACAGATGAAATGCAATGGCTGTTTAACCCACCCACAACACCTTTCTTCAATTTGATGTTGGAGGCTGGAGTTGAGTCAGTCAAATTCTACGTTAAACGCGTAATCGGAGATCATCTTTTCACATACGAGTAGATGAGTACATTTCTTTCACAGATCGAAGATGTTCTCAACTCAAGGCCAATAATGTTACATTATCGTCTATTTAACCGGGGATCGATTTTGTGTTTATTAACTTTCTCAATTTAATCATAATTGCAGTTGGCTGATTATCGTTAATGATCTTGAATTTACTAAAAATTATAGAATTTTTAGTAATAGTTGTGTTGCAATTTTGAACTTATGTCAATGATATTTATTGTCATTGAGTTGCGTTTACTTTTTCCTGCCCAGTAAATTGCAATCAACCATAAAAGTTGACCTCAATAGTGGTAGGACTTTAAAATTAGCCCTAAACATTTTATAAACAAATTCCAAAGAAAAAAGACTACAATTGAGTAAGATTAATTCTCACAACTAAAAATTTCCCACTCAGTTTTAAATCATAATTTAAAACAAAAACACAGATTGTGGATTCACTCAAGGGACAGATGATTGCGTATTTTAAAATTGTTTGAATTGATTTAGAAAATCACTCTTATATAAAAACAAGCAAATAGGATTTTCCTCCAATATTAATTCATAAACCAAAATTTCCTTCGCACAACGTGGTCTTTATCATAAGATAAAGTGCAAAGTCGTTACGAATTATTTTCTGGTTTCATTCATTTTGAAAAACCAAAACTAAAGTTGTCAATTAAAATTTCAGTAGCTGGTGCAACCATGCACAACTAGGTCTTTATCGTGAGATAAAGTGCAAGGTCGTTACAATAAATGTTGCACGCACTACATTATCATTTATTTAATTTCCTTTTCTAAATGCAAACATGCACAACTAGGTTTCCACAAAACATGGAGTGCAAAGTCGTTACAATCATGCATAAACGAATAAAAATAAAAAATAAAAATAGATTTCCACAAACTCACTCCTATTATTTTAATTCAAGCAGAATTAAAATAACATCCTTGAAATGTCGTTTGGAATATGTCGAAGGAGAATCCCGATTGATAGCGTCCTTTGTGTAATGCTTTTTCGAATTCAAATGTTCTCTCCCCAATGACAGGTAAAATATTTGAACCAGAAGAACCTCCTTCCTCGCAGAGGGTTGAGTAGGAAGTCTCTTGGTACCGATACCGGGATCGATATTTATAAAGTGCATTGGTCCCACGCTACCCCTACTTATTAGTCGATGGTGCGCGCAATCGATCGTATGATCGAATGATTTGGTGAATCCTTCCTTCGCTCCAACTGCTTGTCCACTTATGAGTAAGAGGCGTATCAATATAAATATTTACCCGTAGCTTTATGATTTTATTCTAATTATGAAAATAGAACGGACCGTCTCAGTGCCTACTCACTTAAGATCCAGATGACCTCAGTGCTCTCACTCCTGGTCATTATCTAGTAGAAGGTCAACTTTTCGCGATTCCTGATTCTTTCCTGGCAGCTATTAAGATAACATGCCTCTCACCATGGCTACTCCTACAGCAGATGCTTGACAGATTTTGGATAAGGCTGTCTCAAGAATGTCTACAACATTATCAGACCATTTACAAATGTATAGTTAATGTACTCCAGCGGTGGTAAAAGGAGATTTAGCTTTGATAATAATAGATGAGTGATTTCCGCCTTCGAAATGGCCTTTATGACGGAACCTTGAGGTTCACCCAGGCAATGTTGGACAAACATGAGTATCGAACTTCAATACTCAGAGTTCTACATATGAGCAACCTTACACAAAATTAAGGCCTTTGCCTGTTGATGTCAATGTTGTTTAGATCGTTCATCAAATCAATTTAAAGAGGGTGGGCGAAATAGTATATTTCGTGACTAGTGTGGACTGACGGCTTTTCTTTTTGAAACGAGCGCAATGTTTTTGTAAAGAGTTTTTGCCTACGACTCGTTACAAAAACATTGCGCTCGTTTCAAGAAGAAAAGCCGTCAGTCCACAGGAATCACGAACGATATTTTTCAGAACAAAATCATAAATGGCGTGATTTCATTGTCTGCATGGAAAAATTCAAAATCACGTTTTTAGTCGGTGAAGGTACGCATGAGCTCTACTGCATTTTTGTTCTAACCAGCGTGAATGAGACAACAAAGTATGATGTGCGAGGCGATAGGAACACGCTATACTCTTCGTTAGAAACATCGACTCACCAATCCGCTATGAATTCTCTTTCTATCTTTGTCATCCACGGTCTCTTTCTAGCGTTACGAAAATACACGGAGCGCGTTCAAACAAGGCTCTTTTTTGAACACTACGTCACGCCGTGCTTACTGAACCCTATTTTGTAACTCATCTAACGCACCGCCAAACGCCGCTCAAAAAGTGTACTTTTGCGTTTGTCTATGGAGGCATGAAAAGACGCCATTTTTATGATTGCGTTCTGAAAATGTCTTTTTATAAAGTTTCATATAAATTTAAAAGAACGATAAATTGTTCTTATAACCGACACCTTTTGTTTTACGTTTCAATTCAGTCTACCATGTCTAGGTATCTCTTCGCTCGGGCTGCGAGCTGCGGTTGTTTAGGTTTAATCGCTTCCAGACTAAACTTAGATAACATTCTTGCTTATGATATGCCTCTTGCAATTTCCTCGGAGCTTTAGTAAGTTGTTTGTATGTATGTATGTATATCTTCATCGCCTCTAAGAATACAAGATTCTGTGGCAAGGTGTCACTTCCCGAGCATAAGGCGAGGGTGGTTTGGAAAAAGTGAGAAAGAGAGAGACCCGTATTGCTGTTTATGTGAGGTTATTAAGACCTAATGAATTATTTGTTTGCGGGTTAGTAGTCGCTAACAATCCCATGGGGATGGCGTCAATAAAGTGTTCAAAATGAATGAGATATAGTGAAGATAATAGAAGATGTATTGGGTAGTAAAAGAAAAGATAAACAGTTACATAAAGAAAAAATTTACAAATACCGCTCTATTCCAGAAAGGGTAAGAGAGGTTGACTTGTCGATTGTATCTCAGACACGTCGTAGAGCAGCGACGGAACTATGCTGGATGTTTGAATGAATATACTTGCAGGATTGAACGGAATTATCTCAATTATAGTAGTGAAAGGATGCACGATTACTGTTCACTAGTAGAGCGATACACGGTACCTCCGATATATTGCAACGACGGAACTCTGCCGGATGTTTTATGTGAATTCACTTGGACGAATAATCGCAAGACAATTCAAAGATGAGTTTTTTCTTGAATGTATAACCGGCGGATTTTATTCAGGAAGAAGCTCGTACGACGACCGAAACTGAAGGGACTTTGTTCACAACTAGATGATTCGTTACTTGGTTCACAAAGAGTTACAAGTACGCGACTGATTCAGAGCGATTTGTAGATTAACAGCGATGGCTCCGGAGTTCCTATATGATCAGTTCTCCATATTAAGGATAGAGATGGTGAGTTTATGCCAAAAGTCAGGCGCCGTAAAAAAAATACGGTATTGCACGCGCGATAACAAAGATGTGGCATGGCGCATTCTTCTACAAATCAGCGGGATCTAACTTGATACTTTCGGAATTGAGTTTCGAATGATTCAAGCGAGCAACTCATAGTCTCCGTACGCCGCGACTGTCAGTGATCGCGCATCCCACGTTTGACCTTTCGTAAATATAGATTCTATATGCTACTCATCCATATACCATTTATCTATTCAGACGCTTTTGATTGCTGCATTGGCTGACCATATACATGTTCTTTCACTTACTCGTTAGGTTGTACATGAACAGGTGACTGATGTGTAGAATATATTATTAAAATTATTACTGTAGCTTAAGCACATGTATGTACTTATATTCCCCATATTTGGATTTGACTTTGAAATTGTTATTCTTTGAGATGTTAGGATTATGAGTACACTGTTAGAAAGCTTTGCCGTAAATTTAAGTGAAAAGTAGATGAAGCCCAGAACAGTGCTAAATGTACCTTAAAGTTCTGAACCTTTTGTATTGAAACTTAAGAAGCGAGTATTGAAACTTAAGAACCTTGTGTTGAAACTTAAGAAGCAAGTATTGAAAATTAAGAACCTTGTATTGAAACTAAAGAACCGAGTATTGAATCTTCAGAACCGTGTATTGAAGCTTATGAACCTTGCGTATTGAATCCTGAGTATTGAGAATTGAAACTTAAGAACCTAGTGTTGAAACTTATGAACCGTGTATTGAAACCTATGAACCGAGTATTGAATCTTAAGAAGCATGTATTGAAACTTATGAACCTAGTATTGAAACCTAAGAACCGAGTATATTGAAACTTAAGAACCTAGTTATGAAACCTAATAACCTACTATTTAAACCTAATACACATAAATTGAAACTTATGGCCATAATATTGAAAGTTACGAAACATATATTGAAACTCAAGAACAAGGGTTCTGACATTCATAAAATTAAAACCATTGAAAATTATCGGCCAAGTATTGAATCTTAAGAATAGAAACTATAGTTTAAATTTATAGTTACTGAAAGTTGAGAATTTAAGTTTTAAGAAGTAGAAGGGAAAGAGATTGACATTTATTATTGTTATTATTTTTATTTATTTGAATACAGTTACATGTTGCCGTATTGCTTAACCTCCTTCCTTAACCTCAACTAATAAGCTCTATTTTATTACATAGCTTTTTGACATAGCGATCAAAGCTTTATAATTTTTCTTTTAGTGCCATACTTTTTTTGGTGCCTTTATCTCCAGGATTTATTTTCATCAGTTTTCTGAAATGCATACAATAACATCATTATAAACGTTGTACAAGTAATACGTAACACTAATTTAACAGAATTTCTCAAGGCCGAATTCCCAGCAGATGAATTTTCAAACCAGAAAGACGAATTTTCAACAAATAATTGAATTTTCTTATTGAGTTCTATTAATTCAGTTTGCATTTATGCTAAAAAAGGAGAAAAGGGGAAATTTTCTTAAAAACATGGGGAAAAATACAATTTGCAGGTTTGTTACAGAAGTCGGATTTAAAAATCATAGGACTTTGCCAGGTTTCCCAAGTCAACTTTTGAAAAATTTTTAGGACAATTTTAAAAATATGGCATTCGAAATTTGAACTTAAATCAATTTCAAAGCATTACAAGATACGTGTCATCTTATTCCCTTCGAAAACCAACAAATCTAAGTGACAAATAATACTGTGACTTGAGCATGGACTGCCTGTCCTATTTGAAATGAATTCGGTCTATTAAAATCTTATAAAAATATGCATATGCAGAACAGATAAAAATATGGGAAAAATGTATATTTTCATGATTTTAACTTGGGCGCTTCAATAGTATATGTAAAGCTTTGAATTTTCAAATTTCGTAGTTTCGACATATTTCGGAACAAAAGACTCATGCTGGAAAGGATCGGGTGAGTTCAGGTAAGCCAGGATCTGTGAGGATACTGAAAAGTAGGCTTAACAATACCTAAAATAGGAGCAAAAGGTTTGTCAAACACTTCCATATTATGAGTTTCAGTACTCGTATTATACTAATAAATTCAGAAAATTTCCATAGAGATGCGGTTACTTTTGGCGCCAAATTTCTATGAGCATGGAAACTATAATTACCACGAAAGCTGTTGCATTTATGTGTCAATACCTTATTATTGTTTTTTGGAAAACTTCGCTATCAGCAAATATTCTTCTAAGCGAAGTAAGCTTCTTCTTCTTGTCTATTAGTCTTAGTCTCGTTCTTAGCCTGCTGGTAAAATCTAACTGACCAATCAGATTTGAGCTTTGGTCAAGTTAACCATTTCTATAGGTCCATAGAGAATATATAATAAAAATTGCATAACAAGGGAACCAATAGTTTTTTATTGTAAATAAAAAAATTGATTCGATTATAATAATTTTTTTCTCAATCGAACAGACTTTTTAACATTAATAAAAGTTTATGTAAATGAATTCCAATAAAGAACCAATAGAAATGAACCATTCTTATAGGTCCGCCCAGAACTTGAATAGTTAACATATAACAAAAATTGCACATTAAGGGAATCAATAGTTTTTTATTGTGAACAAGAGATTTATGTGAGTAAAATAATTTTTTTTTTCAATCGTACAAACTTTGTTAACTTGAATAAAAATGTATGCGATTAAATTCTAATAGTGAAAACATATTTTTATTGTTTTATTTCAACTTTATAAGGACGTAACTACTTAGGCGTTTGTATTTACGTTCATATTAGGTATGATATACGTCGGGTTCATGGACATTCCGATGTTTTAAAAACGTTATTCGAAATTTTTAATTCGGGTAAACGACTGCACACCTTTCATTTCCACCTTCTCTTATAATCGGTGAGAAAATTGTAGGCATCTGGCTTTAAAGCCTAACAGCTCAGCCAATTAAGAAATTGCAGTTAACAAATTTGGGAAATGATAAAAATTGTTGCTTGAAATTACACAAAAGCCCTTTAATTATTTACAATCTTTCGGAAAGATGCGATTGCTTTTTTCTTAAAAATCGCGATATCATAAATACCTAACGTGCATAATTATATATCAAATCACCATTTTCAAGCACTTAATTGCTTATAACAAATTCAATACATTTTTTTAAATGCGCATTTCTACTTTCCTAATTTCCATTTCTGTTATTGAATAGACAAAATAATAATATCATTTCTCGAAGATCTGCTCAGGAAAATTAAAAATTAATTTTAGATTCACTGATTTTCAATTTGACATTGAAATTTTCAAGTTCAAAGTGGCGGATCCAATATGGTGACGTACCGATTTAACAAATTATTGGATTTTTTTAAATTCATTTTTGCAAGGTATTTTAAGTCAGTAACTTCAAATTTGGCACACATTTTTAAATTAACAGATCCAATACGGTAACTAAAATATTTGAAAGATAATCCAATTCCTTTAAAATTCATTTTATAAAGGTATTTTTTGTCCCTGATATCAGAGGTATACAAATTTCAAAATTCAAAATGGGAGATCCAATATGGCGACCAACTGTTTTTTTAGAGTTATCGGATTTCTTTAAACTTCATTTCATAATGTTATTTTGAGCCACTTATTTCAAGTTTGATATTGCAATCTCAAAATTTTAAATAAGAGATCCAATATGGTGGCCAATCGATATGAAGCTTTATTGGATTTAAAAAAAATTTATTTTATAAAGATATTTTGAATCAGTGATTTCAAATTTGGTATGAAATTTGCATATTTGTCCTGCGCAATTAGCCATCAAGCGGTTTCTGGCAGAGCTACTGTGTGTTTTGACTTACAAATTCAAATAAACTTTTTTTTATTCAAAGAAATAATTTTCTGCGTTTAAAATAATATGATTAAATTATTTGTTACATTTTTTCCAGTACACTGGAACTTGGAATAGAGAACGGTTTCGGGTATTGCTCACCTTTGCCTTGATAGTCAATTCAGAATGTCCAAATGTGAACAGTCTGGGCCATATAAACCATTTTCAATTGGAATACATAATATTATGCAATATACAAGAGTGAGTACCCGCGCACTGTCACTTTGTCCCTACGCTGCTGGTGTTTCACGCATAGTTGAGCGAGCCTCTCTCGAAACCGCGCTCTCCTCTTTCTCCTCGAAACCGCCGCAGCAACAATTCTCGGAACGACGTAAATACGGCCTGCTTCAATTCAAGTTCCAGTGCACTTTATTTTAATCAAAATCATATTTGTTTATATCAAAGAAATAGAATCACACAATTAAATTAATGTAATTAAAAGAAGAAGAAAAACATCATTATTTAAAATGAAACGAATTCTCACTTTTAATTAAAGTAAAAGAGTTAAAGAAGCGATTATTTAACTTCAACAAAAACTTTTCTCTTGTGTGATTTACAAGTTTTTTAATCGCTTTACATGAAAACATCGAGAGATTGGACGTAGGCGACCTACTGGAGTGTCATCGATTTCTTGTTTGGTCAAAAAGCTAACCGTTTCGCTTTCCATGTTTATTTTTGCCCGTTTAGCTTTAAAAGGCGTATCATAAGTCAAATAAATTCCAGCCAGAACATTAGTACTCTCCAATATTGCAAAGATGTCACCATCGCATGTTGATAGAACAATTTGTTCTTGGGTTGGCACAGGCTCATAGGTATGCTCTGTTACTCTCAATTTAAGTTCTTTATCGTCAGGAAAAGTGTATCTTCGAAGTTCGAATATCCAGTGCGGATTCGTTCTGGAAGTAAGCCGAATAAATTCGAGATGTACAAGTCCATGTCCACTTTTGTGATAAGAAGGAAGCCTGGTAGGTGGAACAATGCACCTAGAAGAAGGAGGAAGCCCGGAAGGAGAAGAGCTGCCTCGAGAAGCAAACACGGCTGGAGGCGACCTAGACCTGGACCTTGCAGAATGAGGAGACCTGGCTGGAGAATGATGTCTTTCAGAAGAATAAGATGTTTCAGCAACACTAGGAATAAGGGAGCAATCACGTAAACCCTCGGACTGTGAACTTAACTCTGCAACAAGAATCAGAAGATTACATTTCCGCAAATTCTGTAACACAAGACAGAATGCGGATTCCGGAAAATAAAATGGCATTAAATGTACAGAAAATGTCTTGGTATTAAAATGTCTAATATTCAAGAGAAAATATTAAGAAAACTTTACAAATTTTACTGAAAAATTGTTGTTAAATTTGGCTGATACGAGGAACATACACCCTTCGAATATTTGTTTGAATGCATACTCCTCGTAGAAATAGTTCATTACCAAACTTATAATATTTAAAAGCAATTAGATTCGCTTTTCAGCTATTCTCGAGAAAAAACCTTTTAAAAAATCCACGCCGTTGCATGGACCGCGATGAGAGAATGTTTGAACTCCAAGTTAGATAAGGCGGTAGCGCTCCATGTTTTAACCGTAAGGTCTGGGCTCGATTCCTGCTGTCTGCATTTTTGCCAATTTTCTTCTATTCAAATATTTTTAATTCTAATTGACAACTCAACTCATCTAAATGAAACTAAATTATTCATATCTGATCACGATTTTCGTATCAAAAATGAAAATCGTGATAATAATAGAAAATGCATATGTCATGATTTTCTTTTTATTCTACAGAAACATTTTATCGAACCGCATACTTTAGAAGGAAGAAAGCCTACAAAAAGGTGCTTATTAAAAAAATATTTTTTCAAACATTTTTCTTAAAAACATTCGGAACACGGTTCCATGAGTATAAAATATTTCCTAGAAAAAGAGATTGTTAATAGCTCGGTTAATAGTTTTAAACTGTTAATATACAAACTGTTTATTAATCAACACTTCTTTTTTCAATTTTTATTTGTCACAGGGCTACCTTGATGATTAGCATCTTCGTTGCTCATCCCAAAATTTGCCAAAAAGTCCCTTGTTATGGGCGGCATACCTGATGCTATTTCTGTAAAAAGACAAAAAAGGTGAATTTGAATGATTTTGGAATTTCCAAAATATATTACAAATAGTTCAAGAGTAATTCGATTATTCCATTTTATTTTGCATAAGTTAGTTACAGCCTATCAATGATTCATGATAGTGAATCGTCACCAAGTAAACAAAAAACGCGTTTTTATATTCTCATCAGAGAAGGTATTATATATGTGTAAAATTGCAGCCCCCCCCCCCCCCCTCGTTTTTGTCAAATGTCCACGTTTTGAGACCTTCTGAACCCGAAAAAAAGGTTTTCGCGAATGTGTCTATGTGGTTGTGTGTGTATATTTTTATTTCTCAGCACGATAACTTTCGAAATAATTGCCAGATTGGATTGGCCTTTGTTATAATATATATGTATATGGGTAATTCTCCACATACAGGGCACTTTTGTATCTCGGACCGCTAGTAACTAAGCTAAGTAGTGTTTCTTCATAAAACTTGGCTAACTTCTTCATTTTAGCACAATACAATACCTCCGTAAGAAAAAATCATGTTACATTATCGTATTTCCTAGCAAAATGCTCCCAAATACTCGAAAAAGGCCTTTTTGGGATGTCTCCACGTACGCGGCGCCAAGTTTAGAGACATGTATTCAATACGCAGTGAATTATCTTTGAACTTATAATTGACAGTTCGAAAGTTTGACTCAAAAACTATAAAATTCATAAGAAATATTTGAATTTATCTGATATATTAGTAGAGAAAATTTAATTATACACGCGTCTCCCTAAATGTTTTCGATGGTTACGGTCAAAGAATCTACCATACCTTTCATCAACTTTTGATCATTTTTTAGGTCTTATCGTCTCACAATATCTCGAACAAAAGCCACACTACTTATTCGTCAAAACTTCATAACAAAAATTTAGGAACTTTTTTTGCAAAATGGAAAAATGCAACCGAAAATGTGGCGTATTTTTATTAGTATCGGATACCGTACCTGATAAGAACTTTTATATTTCATAATAAAAATCAATGAAAATATGAGAATTCCGTATAGCACATAATAAAAGAGTTTTTGTCAGAAGGATTTATTGATTACTTTTGTCTTTAAAGCGTAAAATGTAATTTTTTATGGTTTTCGGATACCGTAACGTCGGATACCATAACCTGCTTTTTGCTGTCAGGGAGGAAACGGAGCTAATCGAAGCCTTTTTCCAAATAATTTTATTAAAAATTAACGTAAATCGAGAATTAAGATTTTTTTACCTACGAGTACTGCACACAAAGAATAAAACGATTAGAGGGTTGATAAATATAAGGGAAATAAACATATTATATAATAATAAATAATTTTTTTCGCTCCACGACCCTGACTTTCTTTGGAGGATATGTTTACACCGGCTTTCGGTCCACTTGCTATCAAACGTAATTTCGTGTTCGAGTTGTTTGTATCATTTTTTGTTGCATTGATGGACTCCGAGATGTATTCTATATCTCAGTACCAAGAATACGTTTCATAATTAAACCTGAAGCCTGAAATAAACCTGCAATTGATCAGAATGGCACGCTATCAAAGTAAACCATCTGACTTTCAGAATGTTAATGAAAAACAAAAATGTTCAAAAAATCTTTAATAGTTATTTTGTGATACGAATGATGCAATCACACGAGTTAGCAATCACCTATGCGCACGTGTATCACACGCTATTTTTTGCAACGCCCCACATTGCGGAGAATTAGAAAATTGGGGTTCAAAATGATCCAGAGCCTACAATTTTTATCCGATTTCATCTTTTTTTTTAAATCAAAGCTAATTAAATTCTTAAGAGGTCTGTCGAGGCTGATTTTGCAAAAAAGGGTCTGTTTGTTTATTATTTAAGTTGCAAAATGCCAAAAAACCATAATTTTTCATATTTGAGGTGCCTGTTCTGTATCATTCATTGATATTACCTCGAAAAGGTGAAAAACTGTTAGATTCACAAGCGATTAACAAATTCTGATAACTTAGATGAAGTTCCTGCAATCCGTTCAATTGTTATAAACAAATTTATGAACAAAATCGATTTTTGCTGTACATTGAAGCCTGGAAGCTCTTTTCATCACGTTTTTCCCCGCGAAATCGAGTAAAATCAGTGTTTCACTAAAATCAAACACTTAAGTATTATTTTTTTGATTGTTATAAACAAATTTCATAAGCAAATTCAATAAATAAGCGCTTTTGGATATAGAAAATGCATTTTTTCTGCGCAATCATTAGTTTTGCCTTCAAAAATGAAAATTCTATGAAAGAAGTGGACAGCAAACAATATTCACCATTGTTATAAACAATACGGATTAACAAATGCATTAAACGGTCACTCTTTGATGGAAAAAATCCATTTTTTTTTGCATAATTGTTTATTTTATCCCTAAATAAAAATTCTGATGGAAGAAACTGACATTTCACAATATTGTTCATTGTTATTAACAATTCTGATCAACAATTGCATTTGATAGTCGCTTTCAAATAGGAAAAGTCTCTTTCTTGCTGAAATGTTTATTAGATCATAAAAAATGAAACTCCTACGAAATATACTGACATCCAACAAAATTTCGCATTGTTATAAACAATCTTGATCAATTAATTCTTAAAATAATTCTTTTGTATGGGATCGTCCATATATTACGTAAGACGTTTTTCTTTTGTTTATATCGTTGTGTCCTTTTCAACTTCAAATCAATTTTTTTCTCGTCTTTATTTAAACAAAAGAAAAACGTCTTACGTAATTTATGGACGATCCCTTAAGAATAAATCTGTTTTTTGGGTTCCGGAACAGGAACAAATGAAGAACGAAACAACTGACAATCAAGAGACACAAACGATTTGCAGTTGTTCCGTTTTTCACTTGTTTCGGTTCTCACATTTTTCTCGTCACATAATGTTCAATTGCTACGCTTGTTTTTTTTAAGGATATTGAAAAGTTCAAGCAAGTATCCATTGGATTTTTGTGTTTTCCCGACTTACATTATTTACGACTCTTGAGTCCAAATAGTAAGGATTATTTCTCATAAAGTGCAGATTTGTGAATACTTTGTTTTCGTGTTCTTCCTGTGATACTATGGAGTTTTATCAGTTGTAAGTTTCAAATCATTCCTTCATAAGTTTCAATCGAAAACCTTATTTTCAATATAATTCATTTTTCTAACAATGAATGAATTTAGAGTTCCGAAGCAAGTTCTTTGTGATTTTCTGATCACAAGTGGCTATAAAGATAGAGGAAAACTTCTGAGCTATATCAAAGCCAATAACGATATCAATGACGAATGTCTGAAAGCAATCGAAGATAAATTATCTTATTTCATGTCCACATTTGAAAAAAAGTGGGAAAAAGCTTTTTATGACATAACAAATTTCGAGAATAGCTCAAAATAAACTAAGAGACGAAAACTGCTCAAAATTCGGAAATGTTATTCTGACTCTGAAATACAGAGTGCATTCCTGAGCATTTTGCGATCTTCTGGTAAAACTAAAATCGCTAATGACATGAATAAACTTTTGTGAAATGACGATGATGAACAAGATGAATTACCTGATGAACTATCATATTCAGAAGTAGGAGGAATTACACGCTACACTGAAGATGAGGCATTAGCACTGATAGAAGACGCAAAATTGAGTGAAAACCAGTATGAAGTTATTCGTATCCAAGAGAAAGCTAAAAATGCTGATATCTACTCACCTTACAGAAGCCTAGCAGATGCCAAAAAAAGGTGCTACCCCCCAGAATCTCATATTATCATAACGGAAGAGGGTGTGAGTATTAACATGCAAGCTTTGCTGGATCACACAGTATCTCGCTTGATGGAAATACCTGGAATCATACCTCCAAATTTAGTTGACAGACTTAATGTTTCAATGTCTTTAACTTCAAAATATGGATGTGATGGGACATCTGGTCATAATCCATACAACCAGTCTTTCACTGATCCTAGTAAATCTGATGCAAGCATCCTAATTTTTTCGATGGTACCGCTAGCATTAGAGATTATAGACACGGAAACTGGTAGATGTTTGGCGATTTGGAAAAATCCACATCCTGGGTCATCAAGACTTTGTCGAATCATACGATTCCGCTACCTTAAGGAAACGAAGGAGACTACCATCTCTGAGGTAAAGCAGATTCAAGGAGAAATCGATAAACTCAAAACAACAACAATTAATTTCGGTCGAAGTCTGAATCGTTGCAAAGTCACGCATAAAATGATAATGTCCATGGTTGCCGGAAAGGTTTGCGAAGCGCTCACTGAAACACCATCATCATCGTCATGTTACATATGTTCCGCAAAGCCCTCCATTATGAACAAGTTGGAAAAAATCAAACACTTGTCTGTGAAGATCCAAAACTTCTCTTTTGGTCTTTCCACACTACATGCTTGGATACGCTTCATGGAATGTATCCTTCACATTGCGTATCGCATAGAATTCTGCAAATGGGCAGCGAAGTTAGCCGATGAAAAACAGAAAATGAGCGATGCGAAGAAGAGAATTCAAAAATAATTTTGGGAGAAAATAAGCCTGATCGTGGATGTTCCACAACATGGGACTGGAACATTCAATAATGGCAATACTGCTCGAAGATTCTTTGAATATCCTGAATTGACTTCGAGTATTACCGGGGTTGACAAAGTATTAATCGAGAAATTCGGCGTTATTCTGAAAGTTATGGCATCAGGAAAGAGAATAGACATTATCAAATTCGGAGAATATTGCCAGGAAACTGCAAAACTTTACGTCAGCTTATATAGTTGGTTCTATATGCCTGTTACAGTCCACAAGATCCTCATATATGGCGCTAAGGTAATTGAAAATGCCCCATTGCCTGTCGGCCAATTGACAGAAAAGTCCCAAGAGGCGAATAATAAGATTTTCAAGAGGATAAGGGAATTTAATACCCGTAAAATCAGTCGGATTGCAACCAATGAAGATTTGTGTCCCAAGTTGTTGATTATGACTGATCCCTACATAAACAACTTCAGAACCATTAAGGCGACTGCCCCTCGTCCCATGGATGCACAAGTTCAGGATCTGCTGATTGAAGATGATTGAGGCAAGAACGGACAACGCTGCTGAAAACCAGAATTTTTCGTCCAAAAATGGGTAGGCTTCATGATTTCGTTCATCTTCATTGTTTATAATATTGGAAAAAGATGTTGAGCGTAGATGTTTTACGATTCGGTTCCTGATTTCAAATTAACATTAACTATTGAACGCAAAAAACAGATTCATTCTATACGAAGGAATTATTTTAAGAATTAATTGATCAAGATTGTTTATAAAAATGGGAAATTTTGTTGGTTGTCAGTATATTTCGTAGGAGTTTCATTTTTCATGATCTAATACACATTTCAGCAAGAAAGAGATTTTTCCTATTTGAAAGCGACTATTAAATGCAATTGTTGATCAGAATTGTTAATAACAATGAAAAATATTGTGAAATGTCAGTTTCTTCCATCAGAATTTTAATTTAGAGATAAAATAAACAATTATCCAAAAAAATGGATTTTTTCCATCAAAAAGTGACCGTTTAATGCATTTGTTATTAGTATTGTTTATAAAAATGGTAAATGTTGTTGATTGTCCATTTCTGTCATAGAATTTTCATTTTTGAAGGCGAAACTAATGATTGCGCAGAAAAAAATGCGTTTTATATATCCAAAAGCGCTTATTTATTGAATTTGTTTATGAAATTTGTTTATAACAATCAAAAAAATAATACTTAAGTGTTTGATTTTCGTGAAACATTGATTTTACTCGATTTCGCGGGCAAAAACGTGATGAAAAGAGCTTCCAGGCTTCAATGTACAGCAAAAATCGATTTTGTTCATAAATTTGTTTATAACAATTGAACGGATTGCAGGAACTTCATCTAAATTATCTAGATTTGTTAACCGATTGCAAATCTATCAGTTTCAATAAATGACACAGAACAGGCAGCTCAAATATGGAAAATTATGGTTTTTTGGCATTTTGCAACATAAATAATAAACAAACAGAGCCTTTTTTGCAAAATCGGCCTCGACAGACCTCTTAAAAATTCAATTAGCTTTAATTTGAAAAAAAGAAAGATGAAATCGGATGAAAATTGTAGGCTCTGGATCATTTTGAACCCCAATTTTCTAATTCGCCCGCGCCCGTCCGAAAAAGTTGTGTTAGGAGGAGGTAACGAAAAATACGAATTTTATATTGCATAGAGAGGAGTAAAGAAATTTGGTTGAAAAAAAATTTTGAAAAAAAAATTTGTTGAAAAAATTTGTTGAATAAAAATTTTTGAAATAAAGTTTGAAAAAAAATGCGTTGGAACAAATTTTTTGAAACAAAAATTGTAAAACAATGGGATTGTGTAACATTTTATTCCTATATACAAATGATTATATCAATGCCAGAAATACATATTTACATATTTTATTTATTTTACCGTCATTTCTTTTATCGTCAAAATTAATGATACTTTACGAGTAGGGCGGCTATCTCTGGCTATCTTTCTAGCTAAAAGAATGATGAATTTCCTGTAATCGCGAAAAAATTGTGGAAAAATCAATATCACAAAATCATTATAGGCCTATACTGATTTTCTTACAATACTTTTTCGTGAGGGTCCAATCTTCAAGAGACCATTTCTCAGTGGGCGCTTGCTAAAATAGTTACATGCTGAATAAAAAAAAAATTTTTTTTTTCGAATATTGTTCTTTAAAACATTGAGAAGAAGGTTACACACGTGTCAAATATTTCATTCACAAGAGATTATTATTAGTTTTAAAATACGAATATAAAACCTGTTTATTAATCAACACTTCTGTTTTTAATTTTTATTTGTTCTACAGATACCTTGATGAGTAGCATGTTCGTGACTCATCCCAAAATTGGCCAGAAAGTCCCTTGTTTTAGGCGGCCTTCCTGCTGATATTTCTGTAAAAAGACAAAAAAGATTTATGAATTTGCGGTAGTGAATTGCTACCAAGTAAACAAAAATCGCGCTTCTTTATTTAAATTAATCAGAAAACTATAATTGCGAAAAGCTTACTAAAAAAACGCGATTGTGTAACATTTTATTCGTATTTAGAAGTGATTGCACCAATGTCATAAATACATATTTACACACCTTATCTATTTTATCTTACTTCAAAGTCACAATCAAAATTTAAAATCGTTATTTTGGGAGAAAAATGTGACGCAAGAAATTACAGGGTGATCAATTTAAAAACTGATTAAAATACCCTGCAAATCCCGTATTTTTTAGTTTTTCGCTCTTAAGACATATTTTTCTTGAAAATGTAGAAAAATTCCAAAGCTTCGAGTTTTAAGGAGAAAAGTTTGATATTTCTGTTTCGAAACTTGAATATTTGGCAAAGATCGATCAAAATTAAATCTTCTGGGTTATACAGTTTCAATTGAGAAAACTATAAAACACTTATTAAAATAAGTACACAGGAAAAACTAGGGGTTCGGTAATGTTGCGACTCAAGTAAGATTTGGTATCTTTTAGAACTGGGAATTCAATAGAACTCTTTTTGAGGTTTCCTTTTTAGTTCGTTGATATCCGATAGAGATTGGCCATTGGCGAGTCCGGATGTTTTCAAATGCCCATGCGCCGAAAAACGCGGGCCTATTCGAAATTAATAAATACTATGAATAATCATACAGATTAATATCAACAAACGTTTTTTATTTTTTGTCGAAGCAAATTAAATTGAATGATAGTAATATCTAAAATCTTTAAAAAATGTGAAATTACAAAAAAGCTGTATTAGACCCACATACCATTATTGCGACAAATTTTTGACAGAGCATTCAGTATTTTCAATGAAAATAGTTCTAATTAATATATTGCGAGTCAGAAATCGATTTAATAATAAGATTTTCAGTTTGTATTAAAAAGTTATGGACATTTCCCTAGCACTTTTTAAATTTTGTTTATGAAAAATTGGTATTTTGAAACAATAGTAAAGAATAATTAAATTTTCTCAATAATTCCTATGAAAAAATGTATTTATTGGCAATTGGCAGGTTGCAGCGACCACCTCGCAAATTAATTTGCGATTTCAAGTTCAAGCATTCTTATATCCTTGGCGATTAATCTCAGTTGCGAAAAAGGGTAGCACCAGCGCTGCATACCAACCAAATTCGGAACTAATGCTCTCAATGGGCCTGCGCGACTGAAGGGGTATTAGCAGCGGGAAATTAAAATTAGCATAATCAAGTATATTAATTAGAGCTATTTTCATTAAAAATACTGAATTCTCTGTCAAAAATTTGCCGTAATTATATACTTTTTTCAAAAACCAAAAAATCGCGGCGGACATGATCCTATGTTTTAACCTAGTTTTTTCTTTCGGCTACTTGGACCAAGTCCTAAGAAAAGACCAGTTTTTTTTCGGGAAGTATGCTATGTAAGAGAACCGTTTAAATCCATACTTTAGGTTCGTTCAAAAACTATTTATCATTTTGGGTTCCTTTTCAGCAAGAGATGTTCCTCTTTATTGCAGCTCCTTTGGAACCAAAAATCGCTTCTAATGGAAAACCTAGTTTTTTCTGTGTAAGTCCTAAAAATCTGTCAAAGTATTATACTTAAGTAGCAAGAAAATGTTACTAACAATCATAATTTTTTATCGTCATGGAGTTTCGAAATTTCTTTGAAATTCAATAATCTATCATAGATATGTTTCAACTTACTTACTACAAAAAAGGAAAGATACAAAAAATAATATTAATTTATTCTTTACTTACCAATAGAATTAAGAACAACGTCCAATGCTAAAACCAGAGTATAAAAGATCCTCATTGTTTCAAAATTTAGGAAAACCCAATTAGCACATGAGTTTTAAGAACCGCGTAACTAATGAATGTTCTGATGTTTCGTATATACATATATTGTTCTGAGAGATTTGTGTTTTCCCCTTCCTGAGAATAAATCGTGTCTCTAGATAATTTGAGGAGATGATGGGATGAACATTTTCAATTAGTAACACATAATTCATTTAGTAGAAGTTAAACTCTCGCATAATTATTCCACCTTGAGAAGCTCAGAGAACTTGATAATTTATCAAGAGTAAATATGATATCACACATTGACAAATATTTTTCAGGCAAATCTTTGACATAATTAAAATTCGTTCAAGATTAGAGTTTATATAAAACCTCTTTTTTCTGAAATATCAATAATGTATCAGGTGGATTTCAAAAACTAAAAAAAAAATTTTTTGATGAAATGAAGAAAGTAACTTATGAAACAATATCATTTTATGATAAATTTATCATCTCTAGAAACAAAGAAACCATTTTTTGACTGGAATGATACGACTATCAGTATAATAATGATCAGTATCTACTGTTGTTATAGACTAATAACAATTATTTTTTAGTTAAAAAAATATAAGTAGTTAAATAACTAATAAAATTATAATTTGAAGAGCGCTGAGCAGAAAGGCGAACGAATCAGAAAACATTAGTAAATTTTGCAGATTAATTCTAGAAAGTATAAAATGCACATGCATGATACAATAATTATTGTTATCCTAAATAATAATGGGGGTAGAAAATACACTTGTTATTAACTGACTTGGACCTAATTTATTTTAGGTTTCTTGAATTATATCCAAGTATTTTTCAAAAGACAGGACTCTACAACAGCCAAAACCTTATACAGAAGGTACGAATATTGTGTATTTTCTGAATTTTGGATAATCCGTTTCGAAATTCTCAATTTTGACTAAAAATTCGGATTTAGCGGCACAAAATACCCCTTAGTCAGCGTCTTGTAAAGATGTCAGAGTATTGTACTTTTTTGTTATTTTTGGGCGAGCCATTTTGAAATTGGTCATTTTTTACATCAAATTTGGGTTTGGCGACCAAAAAAACGCCATTGTCAGCATCACGTAAAAAAGTTCGAGTATTGTACGTTTCTTCAATTTTGTATTAGCCTTTTTGAAGGCCTATAGAATCCAATAAGAAAATCTAACTATTTTGGTTGAAAAAGAACTTTTTCATACAAAATTCATATTTTTGTTTTGAAAATTTGACTGTGTTGTAGGAACTTTATCATTTTGACTTCAAAATTCAACAATTTAGTTTTTTTTTCTTTTTTGCCTAAAAAATCTTTCTTGTTAAAAAGTTCCCCCATTTCTTAAAAATTAATCTTTTTCTGTTAAAAATACAACTTTTCGGTTACAAGTTAATCAATTTTGTTGACGATTCAACCATTTTGTTGAAAATTCGTTTTTATTCTTTCTGAAAATTGATTTTTTCAACTTCAGAATTAAATATTGAATTTCGGGTTGAAAATTGATATTTTTAGTTGAAAATTCGTATTTTATTGTAAAAAATTACTATTCCTGTGTAGTTAAAAATTCATCTTTTTTATTTAAAATTTAACTATTTTAGTACAAAATTCATCACTTTATTTAAAAATTCATCACTCTGAAAATATAGTTCCTTGGTTGAAAATTCATTTTTTTCAATCTTTTTTTTACTAAAAATTTGACTATTCTTTTTTTTTGGTTGATAATTTATATTTTTTAGTTGAAAATACATCTATTTGATTGAAACTTCATCTTTTTTGTTGGAAATTGAACTATTTGGTAGAAAATCTACATATTTTGCTGAAAATTCGTTTTTAAATTGAAAATTAATTTTTTCAACTGATAATGTAACTATATTTCTTTTTTGGTTGACTATTGATATGTTTTAGTTGAGAATTTTTTTTTTTAATATATCTATTAGGAGGAAAATATAGTTTTTTGTTGAAAATTCATATTTTGAAGTTGGTTTAAAAAATCCCCTCTTCTGGTTGAAATTGAACTACTTTGTTGAATGTGCATTGTTTTTTTTGTTTCCAAGTTTGTGTTTTTGGTTAAAAATTAAAATGTTTTATTGGAAATTATATCGTTTTTGTGGAAAACAACTTTCTCAACTAAAAATTTTAATAAAATATATCATTTGAAAATTCAACTATTTGATTAAAAGTTGATTCTGCTGTTGTTGACACTTTGTTTCAAATTATTTTGTTGTTGATGAAGATTTATCAGTTTAGTTGAAAATTAATATCTTTGGTTGAAGATTCATAGTTTGAGTTAAAAATTCATCTTTTTGTTTGGAAATTCAACTATTCAGTTAAAAAGTCATATCGTTTGAAGAAAATGCAATATTTTTACATGAAATCTCAGGAATTTTCAAGGTTTGTATTCTACTATTTCCATCAATGAAATTGAAAAAATAACTGATCTATCATTTAAAATCCTTAGCATTGATTTAATTAGTTGAATTTTCACTAATTCAGATTTACAGGGAAGGTAATTTAAATATAGATCAATTTGAAACTGTAATCTCAACTAATGATTTTTAATAGAAATGTTAGTTTCTGACAAAAAAAAGTAACACAACCTCAAATTTTTAGAAACCTCAAGTCTTTTCCGAAACTTCATGATTTTAAATTAAAATTGTTTTTAAAGAATACTTATTTCCAGCGAAAAGCACTTACAGCAAATAGTTATAATATTTTTAATAAATTATTTTATTATTATGGCCAACGGCCATACCACGCTGAAAACCCCAGTTCTCGTCAGATCACTGAAGTTAAGCAGCGCTGGTCGCGGTAAGTACTTGGATGGGTGACCATTCAAGAATACTGAGTGCTGTTGGCACATCGTGGGTGTGGTGAGCCCACGCTTGTAGTTATTTATAACTACAAGAAAACTATCCACCTAGAAACACTACCCGAATCGGGTAGTGTCACGCCTACCCTGAAAGGGAAATGGCTTAATGGTATACATTAGATCGTTTCAAAGTTATAATTTAACCGCTCGAAAGATTTTAAAAACACAAATATTTCTCATTTCGCAGGTTTTCGATGATTTTTTTTTTTATTAAAAGGGATTGTTTGTAGATTTGATTTTCAAAGTTTCAATTTTGAAATATAAAAACAACTTCAATTAAATAAAAGCCAATCAGATTTTTAACAACAAAGAATATGAGATTTCCGAAAAATGTCGTTACGCCATTTTTCAGATGCAAATTTTACAATAATTGCCCATACAATTCAGCCTAAAGGCCAAAATGAAGGCCAGAGTATGAAACTTCCTAATTTTTTTTAAATTTAGGAAAAGCTGATATTAATGAAGAATTTTGAGAATATCCTAAATAATGAATATTCTGATTTTTCGGGTACATATATACGTTATATATATATATATATATATATATATATATATATAT
>CAKNYM010052420.1:461736-477793 GCA_932195095.1 Andricus curvator
TATATATATATATATATATATATATATATATATATATTATTTTAAAACCTTTATCTTTATCGCTTCCCAAACATAGAGCCCAAAATTCGTATTTTTTTGGTTTAGTGACTTTAGTTTTAATGAATTTATTCAGTGAATAATTCCTCGCACATGCGAGATCATTATTTATACTAACTACTTATATCAAAGATTATTTCAATATTAATTCAGATAATTGAGTTCTGAAGATTAGGAAATAAATTAATTTTTAACCAATCTAAATCACCAAAAAGTATGTACAAGAAAGCTGAATGTCACGTTTTAACTATATTTTGTAGTTGTGTAAAACTAATAAGCTTCGTCGACACATATGAAATGTAGAGGATTTTTTGTTTGCAAAAAAAGGACAAAAATGGTGTTTGTTAACTTGAATTACTCGAACCAAAATTTTTTTAATCGCTTCGTACATTATGAACAATTTCAACTTTATTAAAACAATGATAAAAGGCAGTATTCTGAAATATGTAAATAGGCTACGTCACCTACACTAATTTGACTTACTAAGAGTGCTTATTTAATAATAGAACAATACATTTGTTTGTTTCCCCTTTATTTATCAAAAAATGCAATAAAATCAGAAGCTATTACATCAAGAAATTATTATTTTCAAAAACTTACTTCCTCCCGTTTTCCGATTCTTTATACTTGCTGATTTTTTTTTTTTTTTGACAGTATAAAGCCCTCAAATGTAGAAAAGATTTTTAAGTCCGCTGGAAACGAATAATTTGAAAAAAATGAACTTTTGGAAAAAATCTTTTTGATTTTTGGTTGGACGTACTTATCAATTTTTTCCTATTTCATTTTTATCTGTAAAAATCCTTCAGATGTTATAAATTTTCTTTAAAGTCAAATAAAAAAAAAATTTTGATCACAAAACTCAATTTTCCAAAAAATTTCCCTGAAAAATTCTTTCGTCTTTCCTGTAGATTTCAAAATTGTTTTTTGAAATCGGGAATCTATTAAACATACATTATCGCCTACAGAACATTAATTAAAGTACAAAGCAATATTTTAAATTTTTATATGTTATATTCTAAAAATTGCAAAATTAGTTATCAAAAAATTATCGTGTTAAAACAACAAAGTTTAAATGTTGGATAATATTCATATAATACATTTTTTTTAAATAATCATAAATTGTTATCGATTGATAGCGAGTAATCATTGCTCAATAATTGGATGCCTAATTCTTCTGTGAACAGTGGAAATTTTTGTTTATGAATACATAAGATTATGAAATTTCGTTGGACAAATTGTTAATGACAGTAATAATTGCTGATTGTAACTTTAATGTCCTTGAAAGATTATGAAATAGTTAAATTTAAAACCGTTGAAAAAACCAAGTTTGCAAAGTTGAAAAATAGTCCAACCGTGTATTTGTTAATTAAGCTTATTTCAGGGATCATCACTTCTTATTATCTAATTAAATGTGACAATTGGGTCTCAATAAAAAATGATTTCGGTCAATTTCGCAGTAAAAACTTGATTTATTACATCATGAAAACCAGTTGTGAATAATTGTTTATAACAATTGTTAATAAAATATAATATTATTTCATAACTTTCATTTAATAAATATAAAAACTTTGTGTACAAGTTCTTCAGATTTAGTGCGAGTCAAGTGACGAATAATTAATCTTCATGAAACCATTTTTTTTTTAATTTCTTCTCGCTGGTAGGATCAGATTGTTTCGCATCGGATAGGATATGATCGAAACGGATAGGATCAGACAGGATAGGATCGGACCGGATCAGATTGGATCACATCAAGTCGGTTAGAATAGGGTAAGGTATTATTATTCAGGATCGGATGAAGTCGATAGCGTCGGATAAGGTCGAATATGATCATATAGGATGGGAATCAGTTTGATAGAGAGGTTGAGATCAGACAAGATTGGATCACATAAAAACGGATAGGATCTGATCAGGTCGGATCGAATCAAATAGCCCATGCATGATCGAATTGGATCGAATCTAGTGGAATAGGAATGGATCAGATCAAGTCGGATAGGATATGTTTGGGTGGGATAGGATAGGATCGGATAAACTCGGATCGGATGGGATTGGATCAAGTCGGATTGTATCTGATCGTGTCGGATAAGTGAAAAATTAGGTTTTGCGAGTTTTTTGCGCCAATTATGATTTCTTGGCTCTTTTTTAAATACAAATTGTTTCACATACATAAATTAGTACCTTCTACGGATAATTTAATATTCACATGAATTTTTTATACAATGTATTATTGTTTTTAGCAAATTTCTCCTAGAATAGGGTTAGAAAGTTACGGTTTTTTCCGAAATTTTCCAACTTACTATTATCTTCTCAGTTATATCGAAGCAATAATTGATTGAATTTACCGGCAATAATTTTGTAATGAAATTATTATTGTTTGTTATAATATTCTCTTAGAATAACCCTGAAAAGTTGCAGTTTTTTCTAAAATTCTCCACTTTTGTATACTTCTGAATTAGAGTGAAGCACTTCTTTTTTCAAGACAAGAAACATAAGTGTTCAAACAATGTTTTGTTATTTCAAGTATTATTATCTTGGAAATATATTTTTCTGAAATAAAACAGGCATTTGAAATATTTGTTAAATTTTCTATATCAATCATATAAAATTTAAATTTTCCTTGAAGTAGTTACTGAAATCCTTTTTGTTTAATTTAATATTAATATTTATTATTTGTTTCTAACTAAAAAGGGAAAGAAAAGTTTAATATTTAAGAAAAACCGCAAGTTTCTAGCATTATTCAATGATAATATTACTTGAAATAATAATAAATTCTTTAAACAATTATATTTCTTGACATGACAAAATAAGTGCCTCACTCTAATTAAAAAGTGGACGAAAATGATTCAATATAATCGAAAAGATGAAAATAAGTTGAAAAATTCGGAAAAACACGTAACTTTCTAACTCTATTCTAGGAGAAAATTGCTGAAAGCAATAATAAATGGTTTAAACAATATATGTAAACATGTAATTATCAGTAGAAAGTATTGTTTTATGTATTAGAAATCATTTGTATTTGAAAAACCGCAAAACATTATAATTAGCGCCAAAGCTCACAAAACCCCATTTTATGGTTGATTGTGAAAAGAAATATTGAGTTTCAACCCTATTTACCTAATATTGACAATTCTGAATAAAATTTGCAATAGCATTTTTTTTCTTATGGGAAAAACGTGTTAAACTTCATAGAGCTTGGGCAACCTCTAAATGTTTTTTTTTCAACGAAAAAAAATCGTATTTATTAGTATGTAGATTTGAACAAATTTGGGGGCGGCATACATGAAAATTAAAAAAAAAAAGACCTCCCTAGTGTAAACACTTTTTAAAAGGTAAAAAAACTAGATAAATTCATGAATGATTGCTAACATTGTTAAATTCCCGACATTACATAATTACTGAAATTTTAAATGACGAATTCTCAAAATTTTTAATTTCCAAAATTGGTAAAACGAAATTAGTAAATTCCAAATTACCGAAGCGCAGTTAAAATTTTTAAAGAAATTTGAATGCTATAATTACTTGGCACGGAAAACTCATCAATTTGATATGTAATTTAAACATAGGCCAATTTCAGACTCAAATCTCAAATAATGATTTTTAACAAAAATGTTAGTTTCCGAGGAAAAACACTCATACAACCTAAAATTTATAAAAATCTTAAGTCTTCTTTGAAACTTCATGATTTTCTATTTTCCTTATGATTTTTTGAAAATTATTTTCGAACAATACTAATTTTCAGCGAAAAGCACTAACAGGAATCATGTATAATATTAAAGTTATGATTCAACCGCGCAGAAGATTTTAAAAACACAAATGTTTCTCAATTCGCATGTTTTCTATGATTTTTTTAATAAGAGGGAATATTTGTGAATTTTAGAATACTTACCAAGCATAGATCGTAAAATTGTTATTTGTTAGGTTCAGTGACATGAAAATTTTTATTCAGCATCACACAGTTTATTCAGTGATTATAATCACTGAAATTGACGTACGAGCATCTATAGACTCTCGTACGTGAATTTCTATGCTGCCTTGAAAAAAACGCACGCACGATGACAAAAATGTGGCATGGCGCATTCTTCCACAAATCAGCGGGATCTAACTTGATACTATCGGCATTGAGTTTCAAATGATTCAAGCGAGCAACTAATAGTCTCCGTACGCCGCGACTGTCATTGAGTAAAATTCCACCGACCAAGCTTCGGCGGCGTGGCGTTGCTTATACGTGAGTGGCGTGGCGTATCGAGTGGCTTAAAGGTGGAGGGGATACATAGGTTGGAAAGAGAATTCGGATACCACTCTCGGACTCCTTGCTTACTCCTATGTATCCCCTCCACCTCCAAGGCGCAAGATAGGCCGCGCCACTCACGTATAAGCGACGCCACGCCGCGCCGCCGAAGCTTGGTCGGTGGAACTGTACTCAGTGATCGCACATCTCCACTTTTGACCTTTCGTAAATATAGATTCTATATGCTACTCATCCGTATACCATTTATCTATTCAGACGCATTTGATTACTGGATTGGCTGACTATATACATGTTCTTTCACTTACTCGTTAGGTTGTACATTAACAGGTGACTGTTGTGTGGAACATGTCATTAAAATTATTACTCTAGTTTAAGCACATGTATCTACTTATATTCCATATATTTGGATTTGACTTTGAAATTGTTATTGCTTAAGATGTTAGGACTATGAGTACATTCAAATAATAATGGATATTAATATAATTATCTTATAATGGCAAAATCCGTAATTGGGTTCTTTCATTAACCGAGCTTTGTCAATTTTTTAAATTTTGGGGATGTAACAAAAGGGAAGGCCACTATTACACAAATCAGTGAACTTAAAATAATCACAATATGAAAGCAAAAGTTATATTATCACATGTACAATGGATTGTTAGGTCATACTGGTCGAGTTCAGGCAGTGTATATATTCGAATAGAGAGATAGCTCTGCTTTTTAAACATGTTTTTGTAAAGTTGTAGATCAAGCGCAGCATCTGACGGGAGAGTAATTGGACAGTTGGTGAGGATGTGTAAAAAATCTTCACTAGAGGTGTGCAGTCGTTTTTTCAAATTTACGATACAAATTTGGACATGCTCCAAGCATTGGATTTTCCAAAATAAAACAAAAATTTATCTTCTTATCAAACCACCCCAATTCCTTTAGATTGTTACAATTTAAAAAATTAGAATTATTCTTTTTTTATAAAAAATGGATCCAAATGTCAAGTCGAATCTTCGAAATTCGATTTAATCGAATTTCAAAAATTCGTCTTGACATTTGGAACCATTTTTTTGCCAGAAAAAAAAATCATTTTTATTTTAAAATTGTAATAATCTAAGGAAAGCAAGGCCGGGTTGATGAAAAGTTAAAATTTTTTCTATTTCGAAAAATTCAATGTTCCAAGCATTTCTAAATTTGTATTTTAAATTCGGGTAAACGACTGCACACCTTTCATTTCCACCTTCTCTTATAATCGGTGAGAAAATTGTAGGCATCTGGCTTTGAAGCCTAACAGCTCAGCCAATTAAGAAATTGCAGTTAACAAATTTGAAAAATGATAAAAATTTTTGCTTAAAATTACAAAAACGCACAACTGTACTATCTTTAGTTCCTATGAAGATATTAGAGCAATAGAACCTCAAAAATGTAACGCGAAGGCTCTGTAATTATTTACAATCTTCAGGAAAGATGCGATTGCTTTTTCTGGAAAATCGCGATATCAATAATTATAGATCAAATTTCCATTTTCACGCACTCAATTTTTTATAACAAATTCAATACATTTTTTAAAATGCGCATTTCTACTTTCCTGAGTTCCATTTCAGTTATTGAATAAACAAAATAATAATAACATTTTTTGAAAATCTGCTCAGGAAAGATGACAAAAATTTTATTAGCTTTTCTTCTGAAAAACAAGTTATAATCAGTTAAAAGAATCCATGTTTCGAGAGAAGTTCTTTTTCCCCACTCAGAAACAGGCTTTTGGCTGTCAAAACTCCAAAAATTATCAGATTTCTTTTGAATAAATTTTTTGAAAATATTTTGAGTCACTGATTTTCAATTTGACATTACAATTTTCAAGTTCAAAGTGGCAGATCCAATATGGTGACGAACCGATTTGACAAATTATTTTTAAAATAACGGCACCAATATGGTAACTAAAATATTTGAAAAATAATCCAATTTCTTTAAAATTCATTTTATAAAGGTATTTTGTGTCCCTGATATCGAAGGTATAAAAATGTCAAAATTCAAACTGGGAGATCCAATATGGCGATCAACTGTTTTTGAAAGTTATCGGATTTCTTTAAACTTCATTTCATAATGTTATTTTGAGCCACTTATTTAAAATGTGATATGACAATCTCAAAATTTAAAATAAGAGATCCAATATGGCGGCCAATCGACATGAATCTTTATTGGATTCTTCAAAAATTTATTTTATAAAGATATTTTGAATCAGTGATTTGAAATTTGGTATAAAATTTTCGCATTTGTCCTGCGCAATTAGCCACCTAGCGGTTTCTGGCAGAGGTATTGTGTGTTTTGACTTATTAATTCAAATACACTTTTTTTTTATTTGAAGAAATAATTTTCTGCGTTTAAAATAATATGATTAAATTATTTCTTACATTTTTTCCAGTACACTGGAACTTGGAATACAGAACGGTTTCGGGTATTGCTTGCCTTGACCTTGGTGCTCAATCCAGAATGTCCAAATGTGAACAGTCCGTGCCATATAAACCATTTTCAGTTGGAATACATAATATTACACAATATACAAGACTGAGTACCCGCGCACTGTGCCTTTGTCCCTACGCTGCTGGCGTTTTACGCATAGTTGAGCGAGCCTCTCTCGAACCCACGGGCTCCTCTTTCTCCTCGAAACCGCCGCAGCAACAATTCTCGGAACGACGTTAATACGGCCTGCTTCAATTCAAGTTCCAGTGTACTTTATTTCAATCAAAATAATATTTGTTTAAATCAAAGAAATAGAATCCCACAACCAATTTATGTAATCAAAAGAAGAAGAAAAACATCATTAATTCAAATGAAACGAATTCTTACTTTGAATTAAAGTGAAAGAGTTGAAGAAGCAATTATTTAACTTCAACAAAAGCTTTCCTCTTGTGATTTACAAGTTTTTCAATCGCTTTACATAAAAACATCGAGAGATTGGACGTAGGCGACCTACTGGAGTGTCATTGATTTCTTGTTTGGTCAATACGGTAACCGTTCCGCTTTCCATGTTTATTTTTGCCCGTTTACCTTCAAACGCCTTATCATAAATAGTATATATTCCAGCCAGAACATCAGTACTGTCCAATATTGCAAAGACGTCACCGTCGGATGTTGATACAACAATTTGATCTTGGTTCGGCACAGGCTCATAGACATGATTTCTTATTCTCAATTTAAGTTCTTTATCGACAGGAAAAGTGTATTTTCGAAGTTCGAATATCCAGTGCGGGTTCGTTCTGGAAGTAAGTCGAATGAATTCAAGATGTTCAAGTCCATATCCAGCTTTGCGATGAGACGGAAGCCTGGTAGGTGGAACAATGCACCTAGAAGGAGGAAGAAGCTCGGAAGGAGAAGAGCTGTCTGGAGAAGGAAACACGGCTGGAGGAGACCTAGACCTGGACCTTGCAGAATGAAGAGACCTGGCTGGAGAATGATGTCTTTCAGTATAATAAAATGTTTCAGCCACACTATGAGTAAGGGGGCCATCACGTAAACCCTCGGACTGTGAACTCAACTCTGCAAAAAGAATCAGAAGATTAATTTTCCGCAAATTACGTGACGCAAATCAGAATGCGGATTCCGGAAAAGGACATGACATCAAATTTACAGAAAATGTCTTGGTATTAAAATGTCTAATAATTCAAGAGAAAATGATTAGAAAAATTAACAACTTTTACTCAAAAACTTTTTGTTAAATTTGGCTGAAACGAGAAACATACACCCTTCGAATATTTGTTTGAATGCATACTCCTGCTAGAAATAGGTGATTATCAAACTTATAATATGCGAAGGCAATCAGATTCGCTTTTCAGCTATTCTCGAGAAAAAACCTTGAAAAAAATCCACGTCGTTGCATGGACCGCGATGAGAGAATGTTTGAACTCCAAGTTAGATAAGGCGGTAGCGCTACATGTTTTAACCGTAAGGTCCGGGCTCGATTCCTGCTGTCTGCATTTTGTACCAATTTTCTTGTAGTCAAATATTTTTCATTCAAATCGACAACAAATATTTCAAAGATAAATCAGTGTGACGACATCCTTCAAAAATTCTGATTCGTCATGCAATTTTTTATTGAAAAACATCACTTATTACTTTTATTTCGAAATACGAAAATTTTGATAATAATCGAAAATGTATATGTTATGTTTTTTTTTTATTCTACAAAAACATTTTATAGAACGGCATACTTTAAAAGGAAGAGATCCTACAAAAAGGTGATCAATACAAAAACATTATTTTAAACATTTTTCTTGAAAACATTGGGAACATGGTTCCATGCGTATAAAATATTTCCTAGAAAAAGATTGTTAATAGCTCGGTTAATAGTTTCAAACTGTTAATATGAAAACTGTTCATTGATCAGTAGTTATTTTTTCCAATTTTTATTTGTACTAGGAATACCTTGATTATTAGCATGTTCGTTACTCATCCCAAAATTTCCCAGAAAGTCCCTTGTTATGGGCGGCATACCTGATGCTATTTCTGTAAAAAGACAAAAAAGGTGAATGATTTTGCAATTTTCATAATATATTACAAATAGTTCAAGAGTAATTCGATTATTTTATTTTATTTTGTATAAGTTAGTTACAGCCTACCAATGATTCATGGTAGTGAATCGTCACCAAGTAAACAAAAAACGCGTTTTTATATTCTCTGCAGGGAAAGTATTAGATATGTGTAAAATTAGAACTTCTCCTCCGTTTTTGTCAAATGTCCCCGTTTTGAGACCTTCTGAAACTGAAAAACAGGTTTGCGCGAATGTGTCTGTCTGTGGGTGTGTGTGTATATTTTTAGTTTCTTAGCACGATAACTTTCGAAATAATTGACAGATTGGATTGGCCTTTGTCATAATATATATATATATATATATATATATATATATTCGGTATTCGGTTTTGATTCCTAGGGAATCGAACTGAAGGGCCTATGACAAAGCCACCGAACGCGTCCTCGGGTTGCGTCCAAGGGTTTCTGCTGAATATGGTTACAATGATTAATAAGCAGTCGCGGACAATTGTCCAGGGATGGTCCCGAAGGAATGACCCCTAAGCGGAGGCGGAACAACCGTGACGAAAGCTTAATGGCACCTGGGTGAGGTATCTCAAACGGTGACTCTGGGATACCGGGCGACCTCTCAGAGTATCAGCCTTATCCTTGAATGCGGGGCCCTACAAGGATGGAAGAACCCTTTCCGTAGCTGCTCGTGGAAACCAATGACACCACCAAAACACCAAAAAGTTGTATATGCGCTTCAAAATGATCGAACGCGCGGGGCTCCCGACAATGGGTCGGACAACAATGCCGCCTACCCTAGAGTTGGGGGAGCCAATCAAGACGGAGTCAATGCGATTGACCGGCAGAATCTTATTACTTTTAAGTGGACGAATCGACTCAGGGAAGACCTGCTGGAGTGCTGCGATACCAGTATCGCCCCTAAACGAAAAGGTTACATGGCGCGACTGCATGCTCTGTGGTGCGAGAAACACCTAGAGCTCTCGGATTTTTCGCAAAAACATCTGCGAAACCGTGCCGAGGAACTCCGGAAAAGGGGTTAACTAAGCGAAGCGCCTACTCAACCGCAGCCAGAACCTCGAACAGGCATCCAATACAGGAAGAACGATGCTTCAAGACCCGGAGAAACATCAACATTCAGGTTTCCCTCAAGCCCATGATCTGACTGAACTGGATGATGAGCTTCGTGGAGATTTTTCCGAAGAATCCGACCTCTCGACTATCAATTGTGGTGTGTGCAATGCAGCGAGAACTTTGGCAGATGCAAACCGTAAAACAAAAGCAACGGTTGATCAAAAGACTAAAAGACGAATGCATCAACTCAGCACAAAGATAGGCTGGGCAAGACAGTACGCGTCCCGCATTCAGTGTGTGATTGACTACATAACATCTGGCAGGACTTTCACTGCCAAGGTTTGACTGTTCGCGCGCGAACTGCGGATCCGTCATCACACAATCAACAAGTCAAAGCTACTGACCATCAGGCAGCATATTGTTGACAGAATACGAGTACTATCTAACGCTAGGAGAAGTCTAGAGCGGAGAGAGGGATGGGTCAGAGAAAATCAACAGTTTTTGTCTGACCCATCTCGACTCTTCCAAGACCCTCCAGTTACTGTCGACCATCCGCCCAAACCAGAGGAGATTGAAATATTTTGGAGAGAAGTCTACGAAGTCGAACATCCACTTGAAAAAGGCTCAAAGAACATAAATAGCTTCAAGGAGCTGTGCAATGCCCTCATAACAGCTGAAGAGGAATGCCCAGCTGTAAGGAGTGCCCAGAAAAACGTATTAAGAGGCATGAAGAACTATTCTGCTCCTGGACCAGATGGTATCAAGACCTTCTGGTGGAAGAAGTTTCCTTCAACCCACCAGCATCTGGCCCGAATTTTCACCTCATATCTGAAGTCGGGAGAGCCTATTCCGGAGTGGTTGGTGGACGAGCGCACAGTGCTTCTGCCGAAGACGGGCAACTTAGCTGAGCCTAAAAATTACAGGCCTATAACTTGTCTGAACACACTGTATAAGATCTTCACAGCTATCCTGAATGACAGGATTCTTCGGACAATTGGACCTGTGTGGCGAGAGATGGATGGACAACGCGGCTCAAAGAAAGGCGTAGCAGGATGTCGGGACAACTTGCTCATCGATAGATGTGTCTGTAAAGACGCAGCATCCTATCAGCGATTTCTATCGATGGCCTAAATTGATTACCGGAAAGCTTCCGATTCAACCTCCCATAGACTTATCATATGTCTGTTGGAAAACTTAAAGGTTTATTCACACATCGTGAGATGCATAGAGAGATTAATGCCGCTTTGGAAAACCAGATTTACTATCTCATCTGGAAAACATCGTGTGATCACTAACAGTGTCACCTTTCAGAGAGGTGTGTTTCAGGGCGACACCATGAGCCCTCTCCTCTTTTGCCTCACATTATTGTAACTATATATTTATACTCTTTTAGTGTCCTAAACTGTAGTTCAGGTTTGTTAGCCAGGCATTTTGGATACAAACTCAAAAAGTTAGAGCATTTAAAAAATTTTTGAGACCACTTTTTCAAGATTTAAAAATTCTTTTTTCAATTAAAAAAAAATCTGTAATTTGAAATGTTGAGCCAAATAGCGCACAACACGACGACAATTTTTCAGAACAGAATAATTGGGTTCAAAAAGATCTACAAATTTTCCATTGTCCATTTTTTGATTGGATATATAATTTTCATTTTATTCGTGAAGAAGACTGTTAAAAACGGAATTTTTAGAAAGTTCCATCTTAAAATTTGCTTTTAACTTTTTATTCTCGCGAGACACGTGATGAGACTGTTCGTTAAAGCCGAACGAGCTTTAACAAAAGAGAATTCACAATCAATAAATTTCAGTTGTCGTTGACATTTAATTTTAAAATTTCTATGAAAAGATGTGGGGGAAGTACAAGGAAAGAGCGCGTAGCGCAAAGTAAATACATCATCGAGCGCGAAGCGCGAGATCCAACAGGTGCGCGTCCTGAGCGTGCTCAAACTTCCGAGCGAAACGAGCAGCGCTCTAAGTACACAAAAAGCGCGCTTTTTTATTTAAATTGACTAGAAGCCTATAATTGTGAAAAGCTTGGTAAAAGAATGCGTTTGTGTAACATTTTATTCCTATATACAAATGATTACATCAATGCCAGAACATATTTACACATTTTATCTATTTTACCGTCATATCTTTTACCGTCAAACTTTATGATACTTTACGAGTAGGGCGGCTATTTCCGGCTATTTTTCTAGATAAAGAATAATGAATTTCCTGTAAAGGCGAGAAAATTGTGAAAAAACAAATATCAAAAAATCATGATAGGCCTATACTGATTTTCTTACAATACTTTTTCGTGAAGGTCCAATCTTCAAGAGACCATTTTTCAGTGGGCGCTTGCTAAAATAGTCACATGCTGAATAAAGAAAAATATTTTTTAGAATATTGTGCTTTAAAGCATTGAGAACAAGGTTACACACGTGTCAAATATTTCATTTACAAGAGATTATTATAAGTTTTAAAATACGAATATAAAAACTGTTTATTGATCAACACTTCTGTTTTTAATTTTTATTTGTTTTACAGGTACCTTGATGATTAACATGTTCGTTACTCATCCCAAAATTGGCCAGAAAGTCTCTTGTTTTGGGCCGCATGCCTGATGATATTTCTGCGAAAAGACAAAAAAGATTTATGAATTTGCGGTAGTGAATTACTACCAAGTAAACAAAAATCGCGCTTCTTTATTTAAATTAATCAGAAAACTATAATTGCGAAAAGCTTACTAAAAAAACGCGATTGTGTAACATTTTATTCGTATTTAGAAGTGATTGTACCAATGTCATAAATACATATTTACACACCTTATAACCTTATAACTATAAAACACTAATTAAAATAAGTACACAGGAAAAACTAGGTGTTTGGTAATGTTGCGACTCAAGTAAAATTGGGCATCTTTTAGAACTGGGACTCCAATAGAACTCTTTTTGAGGTTTCTTTTTAGTTCGTTGATATCCGATAGGTGGGCCATTGGCGGGTCCCGATGTTTTCAAATGCCCATGCGTCGAAAAACGCGGGCCTATTCGAAATTTATAAATACTATGAATAATCATACTACTCGGTGGGTTTCCTATCACCACTACGTAGCGCGTCCTCAGGTTGCGGATAGAGGAACGGCCCGTAAGGCTGAACAGCCCCCAAGGTTAACTGCGAATACAAGAATAAGCAGTCGCGGACAGCCGATAGGAGCCAGTCGTGGGTGTGGTGAATCTAGCACTGGTAAAAAATAGGTACACGACAACCATGGCTTGGGGGGACCCACCCATTCGCGTTCATACACAATGGGTGGGTTCTGGCAAGCCAAGGTGCAGCGTGTACCCACCTAGAAACTCTACCCGAACCAAAACTAAAAATCTTGTAAGGGAAAAATCCTGCTGCCCATTGGACACTGCAGCGATGACACTGCCCGCAAGGGATGTGTGGAATGATTCGCCTGCATAGGGCCAAAGGGGTATTGATGCCAGTAGGCGCGCTGCCTTGCAGGGGGACGTTAGGGTACGAGGATGAAACTGTAATGTGTCTGACGACAAGTTGACATGGTCCTTGTCAGAGTCGGAAAGCTCCCATACTTAGACCTAGGGAGGTATGGGGGTTATCACTCCTGGGACAGTGGACTCACCTACGATCGGAATAGGATCCTAACGTGCGGATTATCTTGAAACTACCATGGCTAACTTGCAAAAACAAAAAACTACAGTTAAAGATCTAAGGGTGGGAACTCTAAACGCGCGTAGTCTAAAAACTGGCCGATTTAGCGAACTCATTAAGATAGCAATTGAATACAAAACTGACGTAATAACACTTCAAGAAACCTGCTGGTCGGGCGATTTCGCGTCAATTTCTAGGGATAACTATACTTTGCACTGGGGAGGAGCTAAGGGGCAAAGACTGGGGACTGGTTTTCTTATTAATAAACGAATTTCGCAAGCACTTATCGACATGCAATTCATTAACGACCGGTTATCATACATTGTACTAAAGGGTAATTTCAGCAAACACGTATTAATCAATGTGCACTGCCCCACCGAGGACAAAGACGAAGACACTAAAGATCTTTTTTATGAAACAATCGAGCAGGTTTTTGACAAGTTCTCAACGTTTGACGCAAAAATAGTATTGGGGGATTTCAACGCGAAAATTGGAAAAGGACCAATGTATAGGCCTACAATAGGATCAGAAAGTTTGCATGACGTCAGTAATGATAATGGAACCAGAGTAATAAACTTTGCAGCTTCAAAGAACCTCGTTGTCAAAAGCACATATTTCAAGCATAAAAATATACATAAGGCCACCTGGACATCACCAGATGGTAATACTCACAATCAGATTGATCACGTTGTAATAGGCAGAAGACGTCATACAAACATTCTCGATATAAGATCGTATAGGGGAGCGGATTTAAATTCAGACCATTTTCTCGTGATAGTAAAACTAAGATCTAGGCTAGCGTTAAGTAAGAAAACAAGCCGCACAGAGCCAACAGTTCGTTTCAATATAGATAAGTTCAAAACAGCAACAGAAACATTAAATTACCAAGTTGAGATTTCTAATAGTTTCGACGCTCTCCAAGAACAGAGAGACGATAACAATAATCACGAGGAGGACCCGGAAACCCTGTGGAGCAATACGAAAAAGGCGATAAAGGCAGCCGCGAAACTTACGATAGGTTTTAAGAAAGTAACCAAAAGCAAACCATGGTTTGACGAAGAGTGCAAACTCTGGTTTGAGAAACGTCGGAAGGCCAGACTAAGTAGTTTACAAAATAAGTGCGATCAAACACATAAGAAATATTTCGAGATTAGCAAAAGTACAAATAGGCTCTATAGATCCAAGAAAAGGGAGTGGGAAAAGAATAAAATACTAGCAATAGAAGCGCATAATAAACAAAATAACCCGCGTGAGATGTACAGGGGAATCAATTTTATAAAGAAAGGCTTTCAAAGTAGAACGGAAGTAATGAGGGACGAAAATGGCAATCTAGTAGCCGATGCGACAGAGAGACTGAATTTATGGAAAGATTATTTCGATAAACTATTAAATGTACGCGAAGCCCCCGTTGAAGGTAATCTCGGCGAAATCCACACTGCTGATCTATTAATTAACGATCCTATTGATATAGAGATAGAAATGGCCATAAAGAAGTTGAAAAATAACAAAGCCGCGGGCATTGATGACCTACCGTCAGAACTGATAAAAAATGGAGGCCCTTGCCTCACAAGGCAAATTTGTAAATTGATACGCGCAGTTTGGAAAACAGAACGCATGCCGGAAGAATGGAATACCTCTATCATTATTCCCATCTTTAAAAAAGGCGATAAAACTAACTGTAACAACTATCGGGGAATTTCACTTGTGCCTTCGTGCTACAAGATCCTGTCTAATGTTATCCTAAGTAGACTAACTCCTTTTGCCGAGGAAATCATTGGGGATTACCAGTGTGGATTCCGCCGAAACCGGTCTACAAGCGATCAAATGTATACAATTAGACAACTGTTAGAAAAGAAATGGGAATTTAATGAAGCAGTACATCAGCTATTTATCGATTTTAAAAAAGCTTACAACTCTATTATACGCGCGCGAATGTACTGGATCCTACAGTTCTTGGGTGTGCCAAGAAAATTGGTTAGACTTATCGAAATTTGCTTAAGCGGCAGTAAGGGTAGAATACGCGTAAACGGTAGTTTATCTGAAGAGTTTTCGATCCGCGATGGCCTGAAACAGGGCGATGCACTTTCGTGCGTTCTTTTTAACTTAGTTTTAGAATACGTGGTTAGGCAAGTGCAGGCGAATCCGACCGGTGCTACCCTCAATGGGGTAATACAAATTCTTGGATATGCGGATGATCTCGACGTACTAGGGGATGATAAAGAAACGGTAGCTAAAAATGCAGAAATCTTGATCGCAAAAGCCAAAGAGATTGGCTTGGAAGTTAGCGAATCGAAGACAAAATATATGACCGTCGTCAGGTCCGGACAAAGTAATCAAGACGGGGATCTAATGGCCGGAAATATGAAATTCGAAAGGGTTAACGAGTTTAAATACCTCGGGTCTATTATAACTAGCGAAAATAAGATTAAAACGGAAATCAATGCGCGGCTACACGCTGGCAATGGGTGCTATTATGCAGCAAACACGCTACTAAAATCGCGATCGCTAT
>CAKNYM010052420.1:477803-497463 GCA_932195095.1 Andricus curvator
GACCGGCGAGTGGAGAAAACTGCATAATGATGAGCTGCACGCTCTCTACGGGTCAGCAAATATTAATAGAGTAATGAAAGCGCGTAAATTAAGATGGGCGGGGCATGTAGCAAGAATGGGCAATGAAAGAACAGTGGCGCAAGTTTTAAGAGGGAGACCGACTGGTAAGAGACCCCTAGGCAGACCGAGAAACAGATGGGAGAAAAATGTAAGGGATGATCTAAAAGAACTAGGACATGATTACTTAAACTGGATGGAGAATGCACAAGATAGAGATGTGTGGCGGTCTCGGGTAGATGAGGCAATGAACTTTCGAGTTCGAACTGCTAATCTATAATAATAATAATAATGAATAATCATACAGATTAATATTAACAAACGTTTCTTATTCTTTTTTAAAGCAAATGAAAACGTCGGATTTTCAACATAACCATAAGAAGTATCACATTTGATGTGCACTGTCTTCTTTTCAAGAATGAATAATGTCCATAATTTTATTTTATTTATTAAATTTTTTCCCAGTGCAATATTATTTAATCCGAAGTATAACATAAAATATGCATAATTAACTTGTAAAATTTTCGAAGTGAGTCAAGGCAGAAATTACAAAAAAGCTCTATTAGACCCACATAGCATTAATGCGACAAAATTGTTGACAGAGGATTCAGTATTTTTAATGAAAATAGCTCTAATTAATATATTGCGAGTCGCAAATCGATTTTATAATAACATTTTTAATTGGTATTAAAAAGTGGTAGACATTTCCCTGGCACTTTTTAAATTTTGTTTATGAAAAATTGGTATTTTCAAAAAATAGTAAAGAAGAATTAAATTTTCTCAATAATTCCTATGAAAAAATGTATTTATTGGCAATTGGCAGGTTGCAGCGACCACCTCGCAAATTAATTTGCGATTTCAAGTTCAAGCATTCTTATATCCTTGGCGATTAATCTCAGTTGCGAAAAAAGGTAGCACCAGCGCTGCATACCAACCAAATTCGGAACTAATGCTCTCAATGGGCCTGCGCGGCTGAACGGGTATTAGCAGCGGGAAATTCAAATTAGCATAATCAAGTATATTAATTAGAGCTATTTTCATTAAAAATACTGAATTCTCTGTCAAAAATTTGTCATAAAAATATACTTTTTTCAAAAACCAAAAAATCGCGGCGGACATGAACCTATGTTTTAACCTAGTTTTTTCTTCCGGCTACTCGGACAAAGTCCTAAGAAAAGACCAGGTTTTTTTTCGGGAAGTATGCTATGTGGGTGAACTGTTTCAATCCATAATTTAGGTTCGTTCAAAAACTATTTATCATTTTGGGTTCCTTTTCAGCAAGAGAGGTTCCTCTCTGTTGCAGCTCCTTTGGAACCAAAAATCGCTTCTAATGGAAAACCTAGTTTTTTCTGTGTAAGTTCTAAAAGTCTGTCGAAGTATTATGCTTAAGTAGCAAAAAATGTTACTAATAATGATAATTGCTTATTATTCTAGAGTTTCTAAATTTCTTTGAAATTCGTTAATGTATAATAGATATGTTTCAACGTAATTACTACAAAAAAGGAAATATAAAAAAAATAATATTAATTTATTCTTTACTTACCAATAGAATTAAGAACAACGTCCAATGCTAAGACCAAAGTATAGGAGATCCTCATTTTGTGAAAATTTAGAAAAAAGCAATTAGCACAGAGTTTTAAGAACCGCGTAACTAATGAATGTTCTGATGTTTCGTATATACATATACTGTTCTGAGATATTTGTGTTTTCCCCTTCCCGGGAATAAATCGTGTCTCTAGATAATTTAAGGAGTTGGTGGGATGATTATTTTCAATCATAAAGACATAAATTATTTAGTAGAAGTTGAACTCTCGCATAATTATTCCACCTCAAAAAGCTCAGAGAACTCGATAATTGATAAAGAGTACATATGATATCACACATTGACAAATATTTTTCAGGCAAGTCTTTTCCATAATTAAAATTCGTGCAAAATTATAGTTTATATAAAATCTCTTTCTTCTGAAATATCAATAATGTGTCAGGTGGATTTCAAAAACTAATAAGAAAAAATTTTGAATACTTTTTAGCAGCATTTTTTGTACAAAATAGTTTATCAAATGAAGAAAAATAACTTATAAAACAATATCATTTTATTATAAATTTATCATTTCTAGAAACAAAGAAACCATCTTTTGAATGGAATTATACCACTATCAGTGTAATAATCATCAGTATCTACCGTTGTTATATGACCAATAACTATAAATCACCTAAAAACACGAATTTTCAACAAAACAAAATTATTTTTTAATTAAAAAATTTGAAGTAGTTAAATAACTAGTAAAATTATAATTTGAAGAGCGCTGAGCAGAAAGGCGAAAGAATCAGAAAACATTAGTAAATTTTGCAGATTAATTCTAGAAAATATAAAATGCACATGCACAATACAATAATCATTGTAATCGTAAATATTAATGGGAATAGAAAATACAAACACTTGTTATTAACTGACTAAATATGATAATTAGGTGCCATTTCAAAAGAATTGATGATCGATTCCATGGTAAAAACTTTATTTATTATAGCATGAATACCAGTTATGGGTAATTGTCTATTACAGTTTTCAATCAAATAAAAAAATTTTTAATGATTTTCATTTATTTAATATAAAAAACTTTGTTGATGTACAAGTTCTTCAGAGTTAGTGGAAGTCAAGTGATGAAGTTTGGCGACCAAAAAAACGCCATTGTCAGTATGACGTAAAAAAGTCCGAGTATTGTACGTTTTTTCAATTTTGTATTAGCCTTTTTGAAGGCTTATAGAATCCAATAAGAAAATCTACCTATTTTTGGTTGAAAAAGAACTTTTTCATTCAAAATTCCTATTTTCCTTATGAAAATTTGACTGTGTTGTAGAAAATTCATCATTTTGACTTCAAAATTCAACAATTTATTTGAAGTGTTTTTTCTTTTTTGAATAAAAAATCTTTCTTGTTCAAACATTCCCCTCATTTGTTCAAAATTAATCTTTTTCAGTTGAAAATATAACTTTTCGGTTAAAAGTTAATCAATTCCGTTGACGATTCAACCACTTTGTTGAAAATTCGTTTTTATTCTTTCTGAAAATTAATTTTTTCAACTTCACATTTAAATATTGAACTTCGGGTTGAAAATTGATACTTTTCAGTTGAAAATTCGTATTTTATTGTAAAAAATTACTATTCCTGTGTAGTTAAAAATTCATCTTTTTTGTTTAAAATTTAACTATTTTAGTTCAAAATTGATCACTTTATTTAAAAATTCATCACTCTGAAAATATAGTTCTTTGGTTGAAAATTAATTTTTTTCAATCTTTTTTTTACTAAAAATTTGACTATTCTTTTTTTTTTTGGTTCATAATTTATATTTTTTAGTTGAAAATACAACTATTTGATTAAAACTTAATCTTTTTCGTTGAAAATTAAACTATTTGGTAGAAAATCTACATATTTTGCTGAAAATTCGTTTTTGAATTGAAAATTAAATTTTTCAACTGATAATGTAACTACATTTCATTTTTGGTTGACTATTGATATGTTTTAGTTGACAATTTTGGTTTTTTCGAATTCAACTATTTGGAAAATAAAGTTTTTTGTTGAAAATTCATATTTTCAAGTTGGTTTAAAAAATCCCCTCCTCTGGTTGAAATTGAACTATTTTGTTGAATATGCATTGTTTTTTTAGTTCCTAGTTCGCATTTTTTGTTAAAAATTAAAATATTTTATTGGAAATTATATCGTTTTTGTGGAAAACAATTTTCTCAGCTAAAAATTTTAATAAAATATTTTTTGTTGAAAATTTATCTTTTTCAGTTAAAAATTCAACTATTTGGTTAAAAGTTGATTCTGCTGTTGTTGACACTTTGTTTGAAATTATTTTTTGTTATTGGAGATTTATCAGTTTAGCTGGAAATTAACATTTTCAGTTGAAGATTTATAATTTGAGTTAAAAATTATTATTTTTTCTTTGGAAATTCAACTATTTATTTAAAAATTCATATCTTTTGAAGAAAATGCAATATTTTTACATGAAATCTCAGGAATTTGCGAGTTTTCTATTTGAATTTAATATGATGTAGCACCGAAATTCATTTTATTTGAAAGAATAAACGCGAAAGAATGATTTTTTTCAGTTCAAGTGAGACTGTTACAATGTATTTTACTATTTCCATCAATGAAATTGAAAAAATAACTGATCTATCGTTTGAAATCCTTAGTATTGATTCAATTAGTTGAATTTTTACTAATTCAGATTGAGTGAGTAGGTAATTTGAATATCGATAAATTTGAAACTCTAATCTCAAATAATTATTTTTAATAAAAATGGTAGTTTTTGACAAAAAAACAGTGATATAACCTCAAATTTTTAGAAACCTCAAGTCTTTTTCGAAACTCCATGATTTTATATTAAAATTGTTTTTTAACAATACTAATTCCCAGCGAAAAGCACTTACAGAAAATAGTTATAATATTTTTAATAAATTATTAGATCGTTTCAAAGTTATAATTTAACCGCACAAGAGATTTTAAAAACACCAATATTTTTCAATTCACATGTTTGTGCTGATTTTTTTTATTAAAAGGGATTGATTGCTAGAGTATGAAACTTCCTAATTTTTTCAAAATTTAGAAAAAGCTGATATCAATGAAGAACTACTTATATCAAAGATTATTTAAATGTTAATTCAGATAATTGAGTTCTAAAGATTAGGAAATAAATTGATTTCAAACCACTCTAAGTCACCTAAATTATTTATAACAAAGCTGATTGTCACGTTTTAACGATATTTCGCAGTTGTGTGAAACTAATAAGCTTCTTCGCCACATATGAGATGTAGGGGGATTTTTTGTTTGCAAAAAATGGATAAAAATTCTGTTTGTTAACTTGAATTACTCAAACGAAAATTTTTTTAATCGCTTTGTACATTATTAACAATTTCAACTTTATTAAAACAATGGTAAAAGGCAGTATTCTGAAACATGTAAATAAGCTACGTCACCTACACTAATTTAACTTACTAAGAGTGCTCATTGCAAAATAAAACAATACATTTGTTTGTTTCGCCTTTATTTATCAAAAAATTCAATAAAACCAGAAGCCATTATATCAAGAAATTATTATTTTCAAAAACTTACTGCCTCCCGTTTTCCGATTCTTTAGACTTGCTGATTTTTTTTTTTTTTGACAGTACAAAGCCCTCAAATGTAGAAAAGATTTTTAAAGTCCGCTGGAAACAAACAATTTGAAAAAAACATTACTTTTTGGAAAAAAATCTTTTTGATTTTTGGTTGGACGTACTTATGAATTTTTTCCTATTTCATTTTTATCTGTAAAAATCTTTCAAATGTTATACATTTTCTTTAAAGTCTAATAAAAAAAAAATTTGATCACAAAACTCAATTTTCCAAAATTCCCCTGCAAAATTCTTTCGTCTTTCCTGTAGATTTTAACATTGTTTTTTGAAATCAGAATTCTATTAAACATACATTATCGCCTACAGGACATTAATTAGAGTAAAAAGCGATATTTAAAATGTTTATATGTTATATTTTAAAAATTGAAAAATTAGTTATCAAAAAATGATCACGTTAAAACAACAAAGTTTAAATGTTGGATAATATTCATATAATACATTTTTTTGTAAATAATCATAAATTGTTATCGATTGATAGCGAGTAATGATTGCTCAATAATTGGATGCCTAATTCCTCTGCGAACAGTGGAAATTTTTGTTTATGAATACATAAGATTATGAAAATTTGTTGAAAAAATTGTCAATGACAGTAATAATTGCTGATTGTAACTTCAATGTCCTTGAAAGATTATGGAATAGTTAAATTTAAAACCGTTGAAAAAATCAAGTTTGCAAAGTTGAAAAATAGTCCAACCGTGTATTTGTTAATTAAGCTTATTTGAGAGATCATCACTTCTTATTAACTAATTAAATGTGACAATTGGGTCTCAATAAAAAATGATTCCGGTCAATTCCGCAGTAAAAACTTGATTCATTACATCATGAAAACCAGTTGTGAATAATTGTTTATAACAGTTGTTAATAAAATATAATATTATTTCATAGCTTTCATTTAATAAATATCAAAACTTTGTGTACCAGTTCTTCAGATTTAGTGCGAGTCAAGTGACGAATAGCAGTTAATCTCCATGAAACCATTTTCAAGCACTTATTTGTTTATAACAAATTCAATGAATTTTCCAGCGTTTGCGTTACTACACATTTTTTCATTTTTATTATAGAAGTTTCACAAGATTTCAGAAATTTTATATAATTTCAACAAATTTTAAAACACTTAAACGGAGTTCACAAAATTTAAGGGATTTCATGTGATCTTGAAGAATTAAATCAAATTTGAGGGGACTTCAAAGATTGAAAACTATTTTAAAGAATTTGAATCGATATCGTGGAAACTGAACGGATTTCATGTGAATTCCCAGGATATCAAAAGACTTAAAGGGATTAGAGAGTATTTTCAGCGATTTCATATGATTTCAAGGATATTAAGAGCCATACGAAATTGTATGAAATTTTCAAACATGCCATAGGGTTTCAAAGGTTTTTGGGTACTCAAACTTTCAAAGAAGTTCTAATATTTCAATGTATTTCTACAGATTTTCACAAAGTTTGAAGGTTTTAAGAAAGTTTAAAAGATTAGAAGGTATTTGAAAGAAGCTCCTAGTTTTGCAAAAGGATCTCAAATGGTTTCTTAATTTTAGGGTATTTTATAAGATTCCAAAGATTTTCAAAAAATTTCAACAATTTGAAGGGAGATCAAAGAAATTAAAAGATTTCAAGAGACTTTAAAGCATTTTAAGGAATATTCGAGAGGTCGACGATATTTCTCAGATTTGATGGATATAAATGGATTTTATGGGTGACGGATTCCGAAAGATTTTTTTAAAAATGAAATTTTCTCAAAAATTTATAAAATATTTCAAAGGGTTTCAAAGATGTCATGAGATTGCATAGAAGGTATACACCATATTTCAAGAAAAGTTAACATCTCGAATTTAAAACGTTTTGGATTTAATTATAATTTATAATTCTATAGAATCAAATATTATATTATAAACTATGAATATTATTATAATACTTTATATAAAATGAAAAATTGTGATTAATTCCAGTTCAAATTATTTTTTAACATTTTACAGCTCACTTGGCGTAATTCGGATTGATACAAGATCTACCCCACAAAGCACACTTCCCGAAAAAACCTGGTCTTTTCTTAGGACTTGGTCCAAGTGGCTGGGAGAAAAACCCAGGTTTGCCCTAGGTTTAGACCTATACTTAAACCTAGGTTAAAACATAGGTTCATGTCCGCCGCGTTTTTTTTGGTTTTTAAAAAAAAGTAAATTAATGTGACAAATTTTTGACAGTGAATTCAATTTTTTTAATGAAAATTGTTCTAATTCATGCAAATCTATACTTTATTAAAGTTTTTTATTTGTGTTAAAAAAGTATTAGACCTAGAAATTTCACCTGCTACGTTAAAAAAATTGGGGGGGGTGGGGATTTGCAAATATGAATGAAGAATAATTAAGCTTGCTGAATAATTTTATCAACATTCCTCAAGAGCATGAGCATGTCGCACCGAAAAAAATTTATTTATTTTTTTAAGTCCGAAAAAACGTTAATTAACGTCTCGAACCTCAAAAAGGTAGGCCGACCGGCAAGCCGCGGCCGCCTCGCAAATTAATTCATAGTTCGGAGTTGAAGCATTCTTATATCCTTGGCGATTAATCTCATTTGCGAGAAAGGGTAGCACTAGCGCTGCACACCGACCAAATGCGGAACTAATGCTCTCAATGGGCTTGCGCGGCTGAACGGGCATTAGTAGAGGGAAATTTAAATTAGTACCCAGATAACTTGCGAAAGACTATTTAGATTAGGGAGCATTCACATATTACGTAACATTATTTTTGACCTCTTTAACCCCCCCCCCCCCCCCCATGTAAAAGACCGCGACATTTCCTTTGTACCCCCCCCCCACACACACACACCCTTCACCGCCGTTACGTAACATTTTTGGTATTATATTTAAAAGATAATATACGTTTTCTAATGAAAAAAAGGTTTTGTAAGATAAAGTATTATCTAGAAATAAATAAAACAATATTTTGATGTAACGCTGAATGCTTTTTCAATATTTTTTTTATTCATACAAATATTGAAGTTATTTAATGAAAGTACTAATTGAAATTCACCAATTGAAAACTTTTTTCAATACCATAAAGAATACAAAATTATATTATTAATAATACAATATAAAAATTTCAAATAAGTATTTGTTGAAAGTTTTTGAATATTAAATTTGAGCTGAAGTTAAATTCTAAGAATTGAGAACAAGAAAATAAGTGAGATCTCTTTTTTTTTTAAATTTAAATAAATATAATTTTGATAAGATTATTGAGAAATTTAAAAAAAAATTTTTGAATATTTCAGATTTGTCAAAAAAGAATCTAGAAGATTTTAAAGAACTTTATTTTATTTTATAGGATTTTACAAAATATTAGGAAAAATTCGAGCCTTTTTAAAAGATGTTTAGGACCTTTAGAAGTTTGGTAGAAATCAAAAAATATTTGATAAATTTTGGGAAAATTTTTACAAGTTTTTAAATATTTCTAATCTATTTAAAATGTCTTAAATGCCTGGAAATATTTTTAACTGAGTCGTATGTTTCTTAAAATTTTGAAAAATCATTCAAAATTTTAAATATTGACTTATAATCTTCTGAAATTTCCCAGAAATTTTAAGAAAATTTGTTTATTCTCTTGAAACCTTTCGAAATTCTTTTGAAGCTTCTGAATCTTTTTGAATCTCTTTAATTCTTCTAAATATTTCTTGAATTCACTCGATTTTTTTTATGTTACCAAATTTAAACATTTTGCTTTAAAATCTTCTACACTCTTTTTCAAAATTTTAGGAAATCGTTTGATATGTTTAAAAACCTTTTTTAATTTTCTCTTAACACTTAACCCGTAAACCTGGGTCATTCATGTCCGAACGAAAACTAAGTGACTGAGTTACTCTGTTGTTTATTTACAAAAATTGTTTAAATCATTCATTTTTATCTGAAAGTCTTTTGCATGTTTGTTGAGTAGAGACTTCAGTTGTGGTCCCTGAATTTTTTCAGATTTTTCCTATTAGTGCAAATTATTGAAAAATGCGCTGGAAGCAGGTTTACAGGTCAAAGGTGCCAAAAAAACGTTTACCGGTTAAGTGTTACAGTTCATTTTTCAAAATGAAAAATCATTTAAAATTTTCACACTATTCTTAAGAAAATTCTTTTTTTAATATTGTCAGACCTTCTCAACCTTCTAATATTTAAAAATTATTCAAATTTTTTCTGATTTTTTTTTAAATTCTGCTAAATAAAAAAATGTCTTTAAATTGTTTAGATTCTTTCTTGACAATTTTTGAAACATTTTAAAATGTTTTGAAATGTTTTTAAATAATCTTTTAAAATTAATTTTTCAAAATAAAAAGTTATTTTTATTTTTCCTAGGAACCTAACTTTTTTTATCGTTCTCGTGAAATCTTACAAAATTCTTAAACAATCTTTACAAGTTTTAATTATTTTTTAATCGTTTCAAAACTTCTGCACATCTTTTAATCATACTCAATTTTTCCTAAAATTACGTAATATGGCAAAATTGCAAAATTTTGCTTTGAAATCTTGTATACAGTGTTTTTACAAATTTTAGCAAATAATTTTAAAAATTTTGTAAATTTTTTCAATTTTCTCTTAGAATTCATTACAAGACAATCATTTGAAATTTTCCCATGAATCTTAAGAATATTTTTTTCATTCTCTTGACACCCTACAAAATTTAGTTTACCTAAAAAATTTTTTAAATCCTGAAAAATTAAAAAAATTGTCTCAAAGTCTTCCATATTCTTTTCCACACATTTTGAAATCTTTAAAACTTAAAATTATTCGCTTAAAATAAAACCTAAACGCATCTAATTTCTTTCGAATTCTTCAAAAAAGATTTTGCCCATAATTTAATTTTTCTTATCTCTTTGAAAATGAAAGAACGTTTACAAATTATAGTGTGGTAGCGAAATGTTAAGAACAGAATCTTTTCCCATTATAAAGCACTCATTTACAATTTAAATTTTCTCTTCTATCAATAATATTTAGAAATAGGGATCCCGGAATCGAGCCCGGTTCTTCGGAGGATTCGACTCCTTGCGTTCAAGAATCGATTTTTCGGAATCGACGCCACACCTACCAGGAATCGACTCCAGAATCGACTCTCGGCGCCGGGATTCGACTCCGAGAATCGAATAATTATGAACATAAAATTCATTAATTAGTAATTTAGATTAAAATTAATTATGTATTTTAATTAAAATGAAGTATGAACTTAAATCAAATTTCAAATATTCGCGGGCTTTCATAAAGGGAGGAATCGGAGTCGAAGATTCTATTCCCACGGTTGATCATTCGATTGCCGGAACCGATAAATTTTTCCAGAACCGAGAATCAAGAAAGAATCGAAGTTGTTGAAAATTTAAGAAAACATTGAAATTTACACTATTTTTGCAATGTCTATTCAAAAGATAGACAAATTGGCTACATCCTGGGCTTATTTTACACAGAATTTTGAGAGCATTCAACCCTTTAGAGAGAACAAATTTTAGCTCTGACATAATTAAAATTAAGAGAGCTTTATCAGTCATCAAAAAAGAGGTGGTCGTAAACTTTGGCACGATAGTGTATTTTTGAACAAATTTATGTGTTGCTAATTTCAATTTTTTTAACTTCAATTAAATTTGGAAGCTGTAAATGATATCTTTATACTGTGTGGGATACTAATTTAAATTTCCCTCTACTAATGCCCCTTCAGCCGCGCAGGCCCATTGAGAGCATTAGTTCCGCATTTGGTCGGTGTGCAGCGCTAGTGCTACCCTTTCTCGCAAATGAGATTGATCGCCAAGGATATAAGAATGCTTCAACTCCGAACTATGAATTAATTTGCGAGGCGGCCGCGGCCTGCCGATCGACATACCTTTTTGAGGTTCGAGACGTTAATTAACGTTTTTCGGACTTAAAAAAATAAATAAATTTTTTTCGGAGCGACATGCTCTTCAGGAATGTTGATAAATTATTCAGAAAATTTGATTATTCTTCACTGATGTTTAAAAATCTCCAAAATCAAAAAAATTTTTTTTACATGTAGCAGGTAAAATGTTTAGGCCTACCATTATTTTAATACAAATTAAAAATTTTCATAAAGTAGATTTGTATGAATTAGAACTATTTTCATTTAAAAAATTGAATTCCCTGTCAAAAATTTGTCGCATTGATTTACATTTTTTAAATACCAAAAAATCGCGGCGGACATGAACCTATGCTTTAACCTAGGTTTAAATATAGATTTAAACCTAGGGCAGACCTGGTTTTTTCTCCCAGCCACTTGGACCAAGTCCTAAGAAAATACCAGTTTTTTTCGGGAAGTGTGCTATGTGGGTACATGTCTGCAACGTTCCTTTCTTAATCATACTCCTACAAGATAAGCAAAATGCAAGGTTTTATTGATTTATATCACATTTGGAATAATGTTTTGAACGGAAAGCGATAAATATATAATAAATGTCTTAGGTAAATGGTAATTCTTTCAAAGACATAGTGGCATATAATAAACATAAAAAAATTCATGCTTTTAATGCTGATTTCCGAATCCATTGTCTGTAGCCTGGATGTACAAAAAGTATGATAAATACGGTAGCTTTAAGCAACACCTGTACCGGGACCACAGACGAAATGAAACAAGTAGTTCATCCTTTATTTTTAGACAAAGCAATTATTATTTTAAATGTCAAAACATTAAAATACTTAAGGGTCATATTTGCAAACATTTTAACAATTCTCATAACGGTATATTATGGTCATATCCGTAGTGCCCGACTCCCAATAAAAAATTTTTCACCGCGAATGCTTTAAGAATCCATATGAGTAGAACGCATCGTGAGGAACAAAGTAGCAGGGGGGACAATTATGATCTTAGCTCGCATAACGCTACTTCACATAATGATTTTGAGGTCAGTGGTCCAGAAGAATTTGTTCAAACTACTCAAGTAACTGTAGGTAAAAAAAAAACATAAATACATTTGATTCGTTTTCTGTTGAAGATCTTGCCCAAGTTTATCTAACAGCAACTGCCAAAAATGGCACAACTGCAGCTGTAATGCAGCCCTTGTTACATAGTTGGGCGTCGGGTTTCCAAACGTGGAAGAATAATTACGAGTTCGAGGTGAATACAAGCAATGTTTCACAAGAACAGAAAGATTTTGCATTAAATGTATTTAGACAAACTTTCGCAGAAATGATAACAGCTCACGATTTAAATAATGGTCTATTAAGAACAACGTATACGTTTTTTTTTATATTTTTTTTATATACTTTTTTATATACGTATACTTTTTTGATTTTGACATTATTGATCCGGTAGAGGTAGATATTGTTCTACTCAATGGAAACAAAAGTGGATGTCATCTGCAAGTCTCGTGGAATTTACAAATTTGAATTCTTTGCAACCATTATTTTATATACTCTTTCGCATTATCGGACTATGAATATATTTACAGAAGACCAATTTGTTTTACGAATTTGTCATTAATATTATTTGTAGATGGCGAGCGTCTTCAAAGTATGGTCGAGCAATCGCAGTAGAAAGATTTCACTTGTTCTACATTGTAGCGTACCAGATTTAATTGCGAAAAGCAGTGAGAAATTAAAAATAATAGGAATTCGGCTCGTTTTAGAATCATATGGAACGGAAATTGAAGATGATCCTGTCTTGAAACATTTTTCTGGAAACACGCTTATGATTCTTGAAGCTCATGAAGTTTGGAAACCTAATGAGCCTTTGAATAATGAGTCTTTCGGAATAGATACCTCGAATTCATCAGTTGAAGGAATCAATCTTACAGAAATTAGTTCCAATACCTCGATAAACACCAATCAAAATCAAACAGATTTGACTCCTACTCCAGATGCTGGGGTTGTAGAAATTCCTATCAGTACAAATGGTTCTGTTCAAGAACGTGATTTTATTCCTATGGAAACCTTGACAGACATTAACTTGAACGTTGGTTTGATTACGAATATAACTGGGCTAATCTAGGTTCAGAATACTTAAACATGCTGCAAAATAGTAAACGTGGAAAGGGCCTTCAAGTAGAAATAGTTCACAAAGTCATCCTCCAGATGAGGAACATTTGTACAAACATACCTTCTTCAGTTTTGCGTAGAGTTGCAAAATCGATGGTAGAAAAATATCCAGATTCGTTAGAAGACAGAAAACACGACAAGAGATATAACAACGGCTACACGGGTTTTATGACTCCCTTAAGAATCATAACAGCTACTTAATTCGTATACAGAAGGCGGGATCATCAACCACTCAAAAAAAGAAAACGTCTGCCTGCGTGGCGCGTTTCCTTCTACAGGCTAAAGTTGGAACGCTGAACTGGCAACCTGAACATCATACTGATGAAGAAACTGACGTCACCGTTGAGAAAAAAAGAAATAATTTGATTCGTATCAATAGTGAACTGCAGTTGGGAACAGTGGAACAGGCCACTGTTCACGATCAAATTATATCACTTTTAACAGCCTCCTTCGAAACTGTACGAGAATTCTGTAATGATTTCGAGAAACCACCAACTCCTCATTCTCTACACCTATCATGGCCAATATTATTTCGGATAGAATATGTATGTCATCTTTACCAGCTACAAATGGGCCATCCAGTTGAACTGGTGATGGATAATTTGAACGCTGACAGAGTAGCAGTTTTTGCTTACGCACGTGCATGCAATCTCACCGCAGCAACAAGCGCAGATGATGACTATGAGATACTGACAACAGTTTTTAAACACTTTAAGGAAGACGTACAGATTAAGGAATGTCCGGTAAGTTTGGATTTTAAAGAAGCTGATTGTGAATGTTGATAGGTGAAACCAAATTTTTAAATATGCTAATTTGTTTGCAGGCTGAAAAAACCTAGGCAGACATTGAACCTGCACAAACTGGTCCTTTTATTGTAATCCACGGTACGCTTATGATAAACATAATAATTGCAATCATGCACATTTTCCTTACGTCTGAAACTTGAATGGTAACAAAAGAATTGGAATATGAAGATTCTTGCACAAACTTCATGGATGCATTTCTATGGGCCTATGCGTGCTTTTTGTCTCGAACAGACGTTATCTCGAAGCATACGCTTGCTCTTTTGAATTTTTGCAGAGATATGTTCTCAATCTACATCCAGCAGGTAGCAGCAAGTCTCCAGACAGTGTGCGAAAAATCGCGAAAGTTAACACATTCTACAAAAAGTTGAAAAAGTTTTGTGGACAGACTGAAAAAGCTGCCATTGTGGTGTTAAATACGCAATAACATTTCTTAAAGTAACAAGTGAAATCATGGGACAGGCTTTTTCATTCTGCAATCCCAAGCATTTGTTCCAAAAATTTCTTGTCTATTTTTAAAACGCCAAAGTGATGTAATGTAATACTATTTTATAAGATGCGTTTATTAATTTGATTTTGTTTGAAGAATGAAATATTGTTCCACAAAAGACGTAGGTACCTAAAGTTCTGAACGTTAAAATAAACGAAAAATATTTTCTGAACTCAAATGTACATATTTTAACATATTTATTTAATAAAAACTATAATTCGTTTATTTAGATGTTGATAACTTCAAGCACATCTTTTCTCATGCTATTTTTCGTTGTTCATTGACAAAGAATTTATTCCAAAAATTGGTTGTCTATTTTTAGAACGTCAAAGTATTATAAAACTTACAAAGGTATTGTGCATTGTTGTCCTTAGTTATGGATTGGGCATATTACGTAACGCATTCACGCGTCTAGTTGTATGTTTATGAGGGGACGAATAATATTTTCATTCAAGCGTCCAGTAGAAACAATATATGTTTATCGATAACGGGTTGCAAAAAAGAATTTTCAACTAAAATCGTTGTCCACTTTTAACACATGAAAAAATTCGATGCGTTTCATTATACCTTTAAGAACTTTCTATCACATTTATATGTTTGAAACTATTTTATAAGAGGCGTTTATTAATTTTATTTTGTTTGAAAAATGAAGTGTTGTTCCACAAAAGACGTAAGAACCTAAAGTTCTGAACGTTAAAATGAAAGAAATATATTTTCTTAATTCAAATGTACATACATCGTTTCGCAAACTGTTTTATAAAGTTTCTCTTCTTGTTTTTCCCCCTAAAGAAAACGTGCCAAGTTGATTCTAATATTGTGATTGAAACGTCCAGTAGATTGAGGATTTAAGATTGTGCAAGGATGTAATCTACTATAGTCAACTTTTACATTCATCAAACCCTGATAATAATATATAACAATAAAGCTGTAATTTTCATTTAAACCTAATGATCAAAAGCTTATTTTAGGCCTGCTTATAGTTAATGGCAGTAGCTTCGCTTACGCGAAATAAGGTAGGTTGCACCTGGCTAGGCTTTACATCAAATTTCTTAAAATTGGGGATGTAACAAAAGGGAATGCCACTATTACAAAAATCAGTGAACTTAAAATAAATGACAATATGAAACAAAAGTTATATTATGACATGTACAATGAATTGTTAGATCATACTGGTCGAGTTCAGGCAGTGTATATATTCGAATAGGGAGATAGCTCTGATTTTTGAAACATGTTTTTATAAAGTTGTAGATCAAGCGCAGCATCTGTCAGGAGAGTAATTGGACATTTGGTGCAGTCGTTTTTTCGAATTTACGATACAAATTTGAACATGCTCCAAGCATTGGATTTTTCAAAATAGAAAAAAAAATTATCTTCTCATCAAACCTGCCTAATTTCTTCAGATTGTTACAATTTGAAACATGAAAATTACTCTTTTTTGATAAAAAATGGATTCAAATGTCAAATTGAATCTTCTTGACATTTGGATCCATTTTTGTACCAGAAAAAAAATTAATTTTAATTTTAAACTTGTAATAATCTAAGGAAATCAAGGCCGGTTTGATGAAAAGTTAAATTTTTTTCTATTTTGAAAAATGCAATGTTCCAAGCGAGAAAATTGTAGGCATCTGGCTCAGCCAAAAAAGAATGCCAGACTGAAAACTTTTTTTAAAAAGTAAAGGATTTCAAAAGCATTTAAGAGGAATAAAGTTGAGAGCATTATTTTTTATACAAGAGGAGATGGGAAAAAATTAAAAAGATTCATGAATATGAAGAAAACATTTATTAAGAAATTGCAGTTAACGAATTTGAGAAATGATAAAAATTGTTGCTTGAAATTACAAAAAAGTACAACTGTGCTATCTTCAGTTCTAATGAAGATATTGGAGCAATACAACCTCCAAACTGTAACGCAAAGCCACTGTAATTATTTACAATCTTCAGGAAAGATGCGATTGCTTTTTCTGGAAAATCGCGATATCAGAAATACCTTACGTGCATGATTATAGATCAAATCACCATTTTCACGCACTTAATTGTTTATAACAAATTCAATACATTTTTCTAAATGCGCATTTCTACTTTCCTAAGTTCCATTTCTGTTATTGAATAAACAAAATATTAATAACATTTTGCGAAAATCTGCTCAGGAAAATTAATTTTATTAGCTTTTCTTCTGAAAAACAAGTTAAAATCAGTTAAAAGAATCCATGCTTCGACAGAAGTTCTTTTTCCCCACTCAGAAACAGGCTTTTGGCTGTCAAAAGTCCAAAAATTATCAGATTTCTTTTGAATAAATTTTTTAAAAATATTTTGAGTCACTGATTTTCAATTTGACACTAAAAATTTCAAGTTCAAAGTGACGGATCCAATATGGTGACGACCCGATTTGTCAAATTATTGGATTTTTGTAAATTCATTTTTGCAAGGTATTTTAAGTCACTGACTTCAAATTTGGTACACATTTTTTAAATAACGGATCCAATACGGTAACTAAAATATTTGAAAAATAATCCAATTTCTCTAAAATTCATTTTATGAAGGTATTCTGTGTCCCTGATATCAAAGGTATAACAATTTCAAAATTCAAAATGGGAGATCCAATATGACGATCAATTGTTTTTGAAAGTTATCGGATTTCTTTAAACTTCATTTCATAATGTTATATTGAGCCACTTATTTCAAATTTGATATTACAATCTCAAAATTTAAAATAAGAGATCCAATATGACGTCCAATCGATATGAATCCTTCTTGGATTTCTTCTAAATTTATTTTATAAAGATATTTTGAATCAGTGATTTCAAATTTGGTACAAAATTTTCACATTTGTCCTGCGCAATTAGCCACCTAGCGGGTTCTGGCAGAGCTACTGCATGTTTTGGCTTATAAATTCAAACAAACCTGTTTTCATTTAGAGATATAATTTCTGCGTTCAAAATAATACGATTAAATTATTTTTTACATTTTTTTCAGTACACTGGAACTTGGAATAAAGAACAGTTTTGGTTATTGCTTGCCTTGACCTTGATGCTCAATCCAGAATGTCCAAATGTGAACAGTCCGGGCCATGTAAACCATTTTCAATTGGAACACATAATATTACGCAATATACAGTAGTGACTACCCGCGCACTGTTCCCTTGTCCCTGCGTTGCTGGTTTTTTACGCATAGTTGAGCGATATTTTACGTTGAACCAAAACTTTTCTCTTGTATAATTCACACGGTTTTTAACCGTTTGACTTGGAAATATCGAGAGATTGGACGTGTGCGACCTACTGGAGTGTCATCGATTTCTTGTTTGGTCAATAAGGTAACCGTTCCGCTTTCCATATTTATTTTTGCCCGTTTAGCTTCAAACCCCTTATCATAAATTGTATATATTCCAGCCAGAACATTAGTACTCTCCAATATTGCAAAGATGTCACCATCGCATGCTGATATAACAATTTGTTCTTGGGTTGGCACAGGCTGATATGTATGCTCTCTTACTCTCAATTTAAGTTCTTTATCGGCAGGAAAAGTGTATCTTCGAAGTTCGAATATCCAGTGCGGATTCGTTTTCGAAGTGAGCCGAATAAATTCGAGATGTTCAAGTCCATGTCCACTTTTGTGATGAGAAGGAAGCCTGGTAGGTGGAACAATGCACCTAGAAGCACGAGGAAGCCCGGAAGGAGAAGAGCTGTCTGGAGAAGGAAACACGGCTGGAGGAATCCTAGACCTGGACGTTGCAGAATGAGGAGACCTGGCTGGGGAATGACGTCTGTCAGTGGGATAAAATGTGTCGGCAACACTATGAATAAGGGCGCCATCACGTAAACCCTCGGACTGTAAACTTAACTCTGCAACAAGAATCAGAATATTACATCTCCGCAAATAACGTGACGCAAGTCAGAATCCGGATTCCAAAAAAGGGCATGGCATCTAATGTGCAGAAAAATGTCTTTTTATTAAAATGTCTGATAATTCGAGAGAAAATGATCAGAAAAATTCACAAATTGCACTCAAAAACTTTCTGTTAAATTTGGCTGATACGAGGGACATACACCCTTCGAATATTTATTTGAATGCATATTCCTTGTAGAAATAGGTCATTATCAAACTTATTATATGCAAAAGCAATCAGATTTGCTTTTCAGCTATTCTCGAGAAAAAACCGTGGAAAAAATCCACCCCGTTGCATGGACCGCGATGAGAGAGTGTTTGAACTCCAAGTTAGATAAGGCTGTAGTGCTCCATGTTTCAACCATAAGTTCTGGGCTCGATTCTTGCTGTCTGCATTTTTTGCCAATTTTCTTTTATTCAAATATTTTTAATTCTAACTGACAACTCAACTTATCTGAATAAAACTAAATTATTCATTTCTAATCACTATTTTCGTATGAAAAATGTGTTACTTTTTTGAAATCTTGACAGTTTTTGAAGAAAATATTTCAAACATAAATCAGTGTGACAAGATCCTTCAAAAATTCTGATTCATCATGCAATTTTTTATTGAAAAACATCACTTATTACTTTTATTTCGAAATACGAAAATTTTGATAATAATCGAAAATGTATATGTTATGATTTTTTTTTTATTCTAGAAAAACATTTTATAGAACGGCATACTTTGTAAGGGAGAGAGCCTGCAAAAAGGTGCTCAATAAAAAAAGATCATTTTAAACATTTTTCTTGTAAACATTGGGAACGTGGTTCCATGCGTATAAAATATTTCATAGAAAAAGATTGTTAATAGCTCGGTTTATCGTTTTGAACTGTTAATAAAAAAACTGTTTATCAATCAACAGTTCTTTTTCAATTTTTATTTGTCATAGGGATACCTTGATGATTAGCATCTTCGTTGCTCATCCCAAAATTTGCCAAAAAGTCCCTTGTTATGGGCGGCATATCTGATGCTATTTCTGTAAACAGACAAAAAAGGTGAATGATTTTGCAATTTCCAAAATATAATGCAAATAGTTCATTAGTAATTCGATTATTCCATTTTCTTTTTTATAAGTTTGTATAAGTATATATTCTCATCACAGAAGGTTTTGAGACCTTCTGAACCCGAAAAACATGTTTTCGCGAATGTGTCTGTCTGTGGGCGTGTGTGTATATTTTTAGTTTCTTAGCACGATAACTTTCGAA
>CAKNYM010052421.1:27184-49869 GCA_932195095.1 Andricus curvator
ACAAGAAGAAGAACGCAAGATGAAGAAGAACACAAGAAGAAGAAGATGAAAACGAAGGAGAAGAAGAAGAAGAAGGAGGAGAAGAAGAATAGCGCAAACAGAAGAAGAAAAATGTTATACGGAAAAGAGGAAAGCAAGAAGAAGAACACAAAAAGAAGAAAACAAGAAGAAGAACAAAAGAAGTAGAAGAAGAAACAAAGGACGCAAGAAAAACGAAAAAAATTCTCCTGTAAGCCCTATTGGGTTAAAGATTGATTATTACTCGAAATAACCAAAAAATGCGTAATTATTTTTTAAATTTATTTTTTGGAAAAATCATATTATAATTTACTAATGTTCCCTTTTTGAAACGATTTAAATATTACTCTCTCATTATTCAAACAGGAATTTCCCTATTTCAATCAGCTAACTTTTCAGTAATTTATTTTCAGAAAAACAAACATTTTATGAAAAAACAACTACATATAATTTCTTGAAATTCGTACATGTTTTGTGATTTTTTTATTTGAAACCTCAGTATAGATAACGTTAGACAAATAAAAAAAAGTTATTCGTGGTTTTATTGCCTAATAAATTTTATCGCAAAGATGTACTAAACTCCGACTTGCGGTTCTCGCAGTTGAATAAAAGTTTCTTTGAATCGAAGAAATTTCTTTGGCTCAATAAAATGGTTTTTTTTGGAATGAAAATTTGTTTCAAACTTGAAAGGATTTTCTTATTTTTGAATTTTATTTTTACATAAATAAAAAAAATTGTGTTGAAGAAGCGGTTTCTTTAATTCAAGACGAATTTATTTATTTTTTTTAAAAACGTTTTTATGATTTTATCTTTGGACGATTTTTAAAACTCAGTTTTTTAAAAAATCCGTCATGTCTCATGAAAGAGAAAAAATTATTATTTGAATTAAAAATTTTCACTTCTGAAAAAAGATCTGTCTCCTTCGCTCCGCTGGGAATCGAACCACACGTCTTCCGATTGCCGGATTGAATGAAAATTTTTATTCTCATTCTTGATAAAAATAATAATTTTATCTTATTTAAAAAAAATTCAATTTCATTAAAATTTGATTACAAAAATCCTTTATACAAAATTCCTTTGACTGCCTGCAGTAAACGACCTTTTATGCAAATTTTATTTTAGGATGAAACTATAAAATAATTTGCTATTAATTTAGATGTAGAGTTTGAAGAAATAAAATACAAACAATTGATATTTCAATAGAGAAAATTTAATTTGTAACCAAAATCAGTTGACCTCATCCAAAAAGATAAATTTTCAACCCAAGAGATGAACTTTTAACCCAAATGGTAAATCTTCAACCAAAATAGTGAATTTTTTTAAAAAAGTAGTTCAAATTTTAACCAAGTGTTTGATTTTTTAACAACAACAAAAAATTAATTATCATCGAAAAAATGTAGCAGTGAATATCTCAACGAAAAACTATTTTAATTCTAAATAAAAAATATTTAAATTCATTCAAGAAAGACGAATTTTAAATCTATCTTTTAAAATTACTCTTAAAATTTTCAAAAATCTTTCGAAAAAAAATTTCCTCGAAGTTTTGCAAATTTTTTCAACATTTTTAAAAATCTTTTAAAATTAAAATTAGTTTTTTAAATTTTCCTTGTGAATTAATTTTTCAAAATAAAAAATGTTAAAAAATGTTTCGGACGACTGAAAAATTCCGAGAAATAAAATTCCCGAAACTGTAAAATTCCCAAATTATAAAATTCCCGAAATTGTAAAATTGCCGAATTTGAAAATTCCCTGATAATAAAATTCACAAGAGGAAATTGCCAAATTATAAAATATCCGATATAGAAAATTCTTGAATATTAAAAATTCTGAATTTAAAAATTAAAAAAAAAAGTTATTATTAAGTATTATTTATTCAATAAAAATAAAATAATCAAACATTTTTATCAAAGAAATTTTTTTAATGTTCAAAGTTTTTTTTTTAATTATTCTTTGAAATTAAAATAATAATAATTGAAAAAAATATAATTCCGGATACAAAATTTTATTCGTAAATGTGCATAGTATTTAACAAAAATTACAAAAAAAGTTCTCAAAAATCGAATTTTCATTTTTAAAAAATTGAAAAGAAATTTTAAGATAAATCAGTGCTAATTTTTAAAAACTTTAAACATTCAACAAAATTATTTGATGAAAATATTTTATTTTTGTATTTTTAATAAATAAATAATATTTATTGAGAAACAATTTTTGCAATTTTGAAATTCGGGAATTTTTGTTGTTCAAATATTTTCTATTTCGAAAATTTTATAATTTCGGAAATTTGTTAAAAATTGTTGATAGGATTCGTTTTTTTTCACAACCTTAAATTATTTCTGAATCTTTTTAAAATTTCGAAACCTTCTAAATATATTTTCGAATTATTCGAATTTTTCCTACAATTTTTTAAAACTAAGGAAAATTGCGCTAAAATTTTTCCGATTCTGTTTTTTTGAACATTTTGAAAAAGTTTTGAAATGTTAAACATCTGTTTTCCATATTATTTTAAAAATTTATTTTTTCGATAAAAATCATTAAAAATGTTTTTGGGAGTCTCGAGAATGTTTTTTATTCTTTTAAAAGCTTTTAAAATCCTTAAAGAGCTTAAAATATTATTTCCAAATCTTCACAAATCAACATAAAGTTTTTAGTTTTTTGAAATATTTTCAAATTTTAAATTATTTCATAAATTTTTTCTAAAACTTCTAAATATCTTTTTAAATGATTCGAATTTATCCTAAGGTTTAAAATAAGTCCTGCGTGATCTTGCAGAATTTAATAATTCACTTTTTAGTAAAATTTTTTATTTTTTTGTTGAAAATTAACCTACTTTGTTGAAAATTTAGGAATTTTTTGAAAATTCGTCTTTTTGGGTAGAAAATTAATCTTCTTGGTTGATGACTCATCTTTTTGATTGAAAATTGAACTATTTTGTTAAAAAATCCTTGCTTTTTTGTTGCAATTTTTTTGTTTTAACTAGAAAATTTAACCGGTTCAGTTGAAAATTCACAATTTTATCTAAAAATTGAACTATTTTTAAAAATTCTTTCCAGTTTGGTTGAAAATTAGTTTTTAAGCCGAGAATATAACAATTCACTTCTTAATGGAAAATTTTTTGAAAATTCGTTTTTTTTTGGTAGAAAATTAATCTTCTTGGTTTATAAAAGAAATTAAAACATTTAACTATTTCAGTTGAAGATTCATCAGTTTAGTTGAAAATTAAACAATTTTGTTGAAAATTCATTCCAGTTTGGATGAAAATTGAATTTTTTTTTAAATCCTCGTTTTTCTGTTGCAAATTTATTTTTTAACTAGAAAATTTAACTATTTTGTTGAAAATGCATTCCTTTTTGGTTGAAAATTGATTTATTTTTTTTAAAAATCCTTGTTTTTTCCTTCCAAATTTATTTTTTAACTAGAAAATTTAACAATTTCATTGAAAATTCATGTAGTTTTTTAAAATTCGTCTTTTCGGGTAGAAAATTGATCTTCTTGGTTGATAATTCATCTCTTTGGATGAAAATGTATCTGTTTTGTTAAAAAATCCTTATTTTTTTGCTGAAAATTTATTTTTTAAATGAAAATGTAATTATTTCAGTTGAAGATTCATCATTTTAGTTGAAAATTTAATTCTTTTGTTGAAAATTAAGTAGATTTTCTTTTAATCGTAAAAACCAAGATTAGAAATAAAAAAATTAAACCTTGGAAAAACGACACAAGAGACGAAAAAAATGAAAAAACAAAAATTGTTCAACCAAAAAAGATTTACAAATTTGTTATAAACTCTTGATATCAAAATATATTGAAAATAAAAAAATTACTTTTTTCGAAGGACACAAGTTGCAATAAAATGTTTGATAACAAAATTGTTTTTTTTTATAGTTAAAATTTTGAATTCTCATAATATAAATTTATTGAAATGATACATTTTTCAGGGTAGCTGAGAACAAAATTTAATGCAAAATAAGAAACAAATATTATATTATTCGTGATAAATAAAATTTGTACATTATTTTGCAATATCTGGATAAGCAATTCTAGGCCAAGGTACAGAAATAAATATAATATTCATTTGACATAAAAGTGTTGAACATAAGGTAGAAAAGCCGAAGGAGCTTTAACGAAAGAGAATTCACAATCACCGAATTGTTGATGCTCTGAGCTTTAATTTTAAAAGATCCTTTTTTAGTTGAAAATTTAACTACTTTGTTGAAAATTCATGCATTTTTTTAAAAATCGTCCTTTTGGGTAGAAAATTAACCTCCCTGGTTGATAATTTAACCCTTTGCTTACAAATTCAACTATTTGGTTAAAAGTTTCATATATTTTGTTGAATTTTTTTTTAACTTTTCCTCACGAACTTTAACGTCACTCCTGAAGCTACTGTAGACCAACAGTGTCCTAATGGACATCAAAGTTACTAATTCAACTTCCACACGTGCACCTGCACCTGCTCTCTCTGGAACACTCAGAAAATTAGGGAATATAATTCAACCACTCTGTCTATTTTGTCTATTTCTCTAGTCATTTCCTTAAATTAGAAATTAAATTTTAGCCAGTGTGGCTGTAAAACTTCATTTTCCAAATTACCTGACTTTTCCCTGACTAATTTTTATTTTCCCTGACAAATTTTTATTGTCCCTGACAATTAGAATTTAAATACCAAACTTCTGATCTGGCGACATTTTTAATTGTATAATCTTTTATAAATGAAATAAGAGAATTTTAAATTTAAATTAATTAATTTATTATTTATGATTTTCAGGAATGCCACATCCTAATTTATTTGAATTAATTTTTTTTTCTGAAAAAAGATCTTCTCCTTTCGCTCTGCTGGGAATCGAACCACCGAACTTCCGATTGCCGGTCGGGTGCTTTCCCATTAAGCTACTAGAGATATCGAGAGGAGAAACTTTTTTCAGAAAATACACGCATTATTTTTCAAGGTGGTAGATATCAAATTTTTCAAGGAATCTGTATTATCATCAGAGAATAACAGAAATCTGTAACGTCTTTTCAGACTAGATGGAAATATGAATTAAAAGGGATTTTAATTAATTTTTTTTCTGAAAAAAGATCTTCTCCTTTCGCTCCGCTGGGATCTTTTTTCAGAAAAAAATTAATGGAAATAATTTTTAATTCATACTTCCATCTAGTCTGAAAAGACGTTAAAAATTTCTGTTATTCTCTGATGATAATACAGATTCCTTGAAAATTTTGCTATGTACCACGTTGCAAAATAATGCGCGTATTTTCTGAAAACAGTTTCTTCTCTCGATCTCTCTAGTAGCTTAATGGGAAAGCATCCGACCGGCAATCGGAAGTTCAGTGGATCGATTCCCAGCGGACCGAAAGCACAAGATCTTTTTTCAGAAAAAAAATTGATTAAAATCATTTTTAATTCATATTTCCATCTGGTCTGAAAAGACGTTAAACAGTTCTGTTATTCTCTGATGATAATACAGATTCCTTGACTAATTTATTTGGCAGAAGCAAACAAAAGTGACTCATTTCTGACCCAAAAAGAGAATTAACAAGTATTCAAAAGAATTCATTTCATGCGAGGAATCTAGAGGAATTGAAGGAAAATGAGAAAAATTCGATGAAATTCATATTCAAGGTGAATTAAAAAAAAAATCAAGTGAATTGAAAGCAATTAGAAAGTATAAAAAAATTTATTGAATTAAGCAAATTTGCAATCAGTTTAGCGAAAAAAAATCATTGAACTGACTGAATTAAAGAAAAATCCAAAGAATTCCAAAGAATTCATAAGCATTTGAAAGAATTCAGGATAAATTAATAAGGATACAGGGTGAATTTAAAATAAATTCAAATTATATGAAATTTTTTTTGGAAACCTCTTATAATCTTTGAAACTATAAATTAATAAAATGAATCAAAAATATCTTGGAATCTTCTTAAATACCCTAAAATATTTCCAATCCTTTAAAATATTTTTAAATCCCTCGGCATTTTTTGAAGCTTCTGAAAATTCCTGGTAATTTTAAAAAATATCCTAAAATATTTCACATTCTTTGAAATCTTTTGAAATTTAGTGAAATTTTGTTTAAAACTTTTTAAAGTTCTTAGAAATTTCCTGAAATCTTCTAAAATTTGAATTTTTTTAAATACCCTGAAAACTTTAACATCCTTTAAAATCTCTTCAAATTATTGAAATCTATTGAAAATTCCTTGGAATCTTTTAAAGGTCCTTAGAAATTCCTTGAAATCTATTATAATTCCCTGAATTATTTAAAATCCTTTAAAATATTTTGAAATTCATAGAAAATTTTCAAAATTCTTGAAAATATCCCTTTAAATTTTAAAAAATGCCCTGAAAACTTCAACATCCTCTAAAATATCTTCAAGTTATTAAAATATTTTGAAAATTCCTTGGAATCTATTAGAATTTCTTATATTCTTAAAAATATTCCTTGGAATTTAAAAAAATGTTAAAACAAATTTCGGATATAATTTGGAAAAGGTCACCCAAGATCAATATAAATTAACTTATTATTAATTTGGACTTTTTTTTTAAATTAAGTTTTTTCTTCAGAATCTCGAAAAATATCGATTTTGGAAAAAAATGTTGTTCACAAAAGTTATAGATCTCTCTGAAAAAAATATTTTTTATATTCATACTTTTTTTCTAAAAATAATATTTTTCGATACAAATGCTAAAAAGAAATTTTTATATTTTTTGCTGGAAAAGGGGTTCGGCGTGAGCGGATGGAGAGGGGGTGGTTTAAATCCGCTCACGCCGACCCCCTTTTCCAACGGCCAAAAAAAAACGTGTCCAATCTTGGGCATTTTAAAAGGCACAAACCCCCACCCATCACTCAGGCCGACCCCTTTTCCAATGCCCCGTTCCAACAAAGTCAGATCAATATAAATAAAAAATTTTAATTTTAAAAATTAGTTTTTTCTTCAGAACCTTGAAAAATATTTATTTTGGAAAAAAATGTTGTTCACCAAAGTTGTAGATCTTGTTGAAAGACATATTTTTTATATTTACACTTTTTTTCTAAAGATAATATTTTTCGAGAAAAATGACAAAAATGAATTTTCAGATTTTTTGCTGGAAAAGGGGTCGGCTGTTGGAAAAGGGGTTCGGCGTGAGCGGATGGAGAGGGTGTGGTTTACATCCACTCACGCCGACCCCCTTTTCCAACAGCAAAAAAAAAAGGGTCCCAATCTTGGGCATTTTAAAAAGCCCACCAAAAAAGATCTACAAATTTGTTGTCAATTACTTTTTGATAAGACGAGTAGTTTTTGTTTTATTCGTTAAAAAAACAACATTAAAAATTAAAAAATTAAATTTTTGGACAAACGAAACAAGCTACGAAAAAAAATTAATAGACAAAAGTTGTTCACTCAAAAGTAGCTACAAATTTGTTATTAATCGTTTTTTATAGGATACGTAGTTTTTGTTTTAATCGTAAAAAATAAAATTGAAAATAAAAAATAAGATTTTTTGGGCAAACGACACAAGCTACGAAAAAATATGAATAGACGAAAATTCTTTACCCACAAAAGATCTACGAATTTTTTTATGAATCACTTTTTGATAGGATGCCTAGTTTTTGTTTTAATCGTAAAAAATAACATTAAAAATAAAAAGATTGTGAAAAAACGACACAAGGTACAAATATACGGAAAAAAGTTGTAAGGATGAATTTCAGTTTTTAAAAAGTTCTACAAAATGTTTCTTGAACATTTTTTGATAGGACTTGTCATTGCGGTTTTATAGCTGTCGAAAATTTTGAAATTTTGAGCCAAACGACGCGAGATACGGAAAAAAGTTGGAAAGATGAATTTTAGCTTTTAAAAAGTCCCATAAAATGTTTATTGAACATTTTTTTATAGGACTTGTCATTGCGGTTTAATATTTATCGAAAACACTATGAAAAAATCAAAAATTCAAATTTTGAGCCGAAACGACGCGAGATACGGAAAAAAGTTGGAAGGACGAATTTCAGCCCGGGCCCGGAATTATTCACAAGGCTTTACTTACATCCTATTCTTTTCAAAAAAAATTACAGAGATTTATAAAGAAAACAACAAATATAGAGTTATTTCCAAAGGGGGCCTAACGATTTTTTCATATTCAGTACAAATAATCAGGAGGCATCCCCAGAACATAAAATCTAGGGTAAAAACTTTAAGCTGCTCTTTTAAGTGAAACTCGATTCAGATATGACGTGCCGTAAGAGAAAAATATGCCGCAAGAGAAAATTAAAATCTGGCAAAGTATGCCAGAAGAGAATGTACAAGAAAAATTGAATCCTCTGTTGCTGGTTGCAGAATTGAGTTCACAGTCCGGGGGTTAACCTAATGGCACCCATATTCCTGGTGTTTCTCATGGTGGGCGTTCTTATTCTCCTGTATTGTCTTTTTCTCTTGCCAGACCTGTCGACCCAACTCTTCGTCCTAGGTCCAGGTCTCTTCGTGCCAGGTGCAGTTCTCTTCGTGCCAGGTGCAGTTCTCTTCGTGCCAGGTCCAGAGCTCTTCGTGCCAGGTCCCAGTCTCCTCCTGCCATTCCTTCTACTTACCATCCACGTGGAATTATACTTGAACCGAAGAACAAACTGTATTTTCAACGTCCAATGGTGAGGTCCTTGCAATACTCAAGACAAACCATAAAATCCTTCGTGGAATGTATATAATCAACAAAAAGGGCGTTCAGAAACGAGCAAAAATTAACATCGACAGCGGCAAGGTTAAAGAGATGACCTCAGAAGAAATCAACGAATCTCCCTCAGGCAAGAATCACCCAATCTCATCACATTTTGAACAAATAATGGTAGACGCCAAGTACAATAACAACAATAAAAAACTGCAAATCTATTTTCTCAAGAGAACTATAGGATTGCAACTTTTCTTGGATTGACGGCACAATTCTTAATATATTTTAATGAAATTTGGCTGAGAGCCGTGAAATGCAAAAAGATATGAAGTTTGTGCAGAATTGAGCTTGATTATGTCAAAACTGTAAAAATTTCAACTTGGAAAACTATAAAAAATTTGAATCTTTCACCTTTGTTAAGGGCTACAAGCAAGCCTATCAAACTGATTGACACAAAATTTCATCTGAAAATGCACGGCATCATTTCCTAGTGCTATTTTTCGGGAACTTATGATACCTTCAGTAGTTTAAAAACTTTCAAGGATACAAAGGACAAAATTACTCCTTAATTTTTGTTCACATATATAGCAAATTATGTGGACCCATTCACAAAAAATGTTAACTATAGGTGTACGGTATTATTTTTAGGATTTTCTAATATCTTTAATGGTTTGAAATTTTGTGTATATATTATTACAAACAACTGAATTTTTATCTTTTGCAATGTTTTTCAAAATCATCAATTTTTTATGAATTTCCCTCACCAACAAAATTCTATGGCTTTTCCCTGATTTCAAGGTTTTCCCTGCCCTTAAATTAGCAATTAGTAATTTACATAGAAAAGGAAAATTGTACTTATTATCAAGCACCCAAATAACTTACAAAACATCAGATTATATTTTAATTACAAAAAATTAGTATAGTTTTACGTCAAATGAAGGTTTTATATATTAAAAATACTATGCAAAAAAGTCAAAATTAAAATCGTGAGCCAAACGACGCAAAACGTAGGAAAATGTCTCAGGAAGTAATTATAGCTTTTAAAAAGTCCTATAAAATTTCTCAAAACTATTTTTTGAAACAGTTAAAGTAGTTCAATCATCAACCAAAGAAGATTAATTTTTAACAAAACAGTTGCACACTTATAAAGAAAAATCAGGGTTATTACAGACGTGGAACTCAAATTAATTTCAAAGCATTGTACTGTTTGCCATATAATTCCCAGAAAAATTCTTGTACACATAAAATTATTATTCAATGCAAATCTTAGAAGGATTTTTGACTATTATTTCATTCGACGTAAAGCTTTTTAATGCAGTAAAAAAATGATTGATATTTGAGAGTAAAAAAAGTAACAACAATTTTTTAAAATTATTTTGCATGCACACTCAATCCCGCGAAGTTTTATGAAGTCTAAAATGTTTTTTTAAAATTTATTCTTTCTTAATTACATGGCCAAATTTGATTTCTAAAATTCATGTGGTTTTATTTGGCTAATACGCAAAAGATTTGATATCAGTTTTAACAAATGTAGTCATTGGGTTTTTTCTCTTGCAACTGACGCGAATGAAATGCAAATATCTGATAAGGATTACCTTGAGGCCTAAAATCTCTGAGATAACGACTGTAAAATATACTATATAACCTTATCAAGAATAACTAGAATTTTAATTAGTTCATTTGTAATGCCAAGCCTTCATCGATGCATTATTGAGATTTTCTTCTAATCAGAAAAAATGAGGATTGTGTCTACTCTCGCCTTAATCTTGGGGGTTATCCTCAATTCTATTGGTAAATATAATAATATAACTATAATTTTCAGTACATTTTTCAAGCTTTACGCAAATCGGAATTTGTGCGACTTAAGATCTACATTCTATCCCAATGGCTGTTTTCTTTCAAACTTTATATCAGTTTCTCCAAAATGACCATAACGATTTTTTTTCACATTTGGTACAAATACTCCAGAGGTATCCCCAAAAGATAAATTCTAGGGAACAAACTTTAACCTGCTCGTTTAAGTAAAACTCAGTTCATATCAGACGTACCCGAAGAAAAAATTAAAATCTGGCAAAGTATGCCGGAGGGGAATACGCAAGAAAAATTGAATCCTCTCTTTCTTGTTGCAGAGTTGAGTTCACAGTCCGGGAATTTACCTAATGGCACATCTATTCAAGATTTTCATCCTGGCGGACGTTCTTCTTCTCTTGAATTGTCTCTTTCTCTTACCAGACCTCATTCTCCGGGTTCTTTAGTCAGACCTTCTCCTCCTGGCAACCCATCTCTTCGTGCCAGGTCCAGGTCTCCTCCTGCCATCCGTCCTTTTATTGCCCGACCACGTGCAATTAAACTTGAAGAAATCAGAAATGTTCTGCTTATTCCCCGCACGAATCCGAATCGGCGATTTGAAATTCGAAGATACACTTTTCCTCGCAATGCACCAATTCGGCTGAGAGGAAGATCTAATATCCTTATGCCCAAGCCAGCCGAAGAACAAACTGTATTAGTAGCGTCCAATGGTGAAGTCTTCGCAATATTCGAGCGAAATAATACACTTCTTCGTGGAATATATATAAGAGAACAAGGCGTTCAAACACGGGTAAAAATAAACATGTACAACGGCAAAATTGAAGATATGACCACTGTAGAAATGGCGGAAGCTCCTCTGGGAAATCGTAGCCCAATCTCCGTCCATTTTAGAAAAATGGTGGTAGACAACACGCGTCCACATTTATTTAATTTTTTTTAAATGTAAATACAATCAAGATTTACGTTAGCAAATCGCCGCTAACTAAAATAACAACAACAAAAAACCGCCAATCTATTTTCTCGAGAGAACTATAGGATTTCCGCTTTTCTTGGATTGACGGCGCAATTCGTAACCTATTTTAATGAAATGTGACTGAGAGCCGTGAAATGCAAAAGAGTATGAAATTTCTTAAGAATTGAGCTTGATAAAGTCAAGATTGTAAAATTTTCAACTTTGAAAACCATACAAAATTGGAATCTTTCACCTTTGTCAAGGGCTATAGGCAAGCCTATCAAACGGACTGTCACAACATTTTAACTGGACATGCCACGGCATCATTTTTAGTAGATTTTTTAAATAATAATTAAATACTATAAATGTATTTAATAAAATCTTTATTGGGGAAAAACGTGTACACAAGGTTTATAAGATTTGTAAATAAAAATGTATCATTATTGTGTAGCAATAATTTGTGTGTAATATTGTACCAAAAACATCCAGGATGCAAAAGCTTAAAAATACATTTCCATTATATTTGGAGTTATAATATTCAAATTTTCTTTATATATGATTTTCGTAAATTGTCTTCTCAAATTTAATTTCTGAAACAACATTAAAAAAAATTATTTTTTAATACACATCATAAATTAACCTTAATTATTATTTTTTCATTTTACTTGGCAGAATTTTTTGCATCATAGATTTTTTTTGTTCGACATAGGTATATTGATATAAGAGTTATTTGGTCATATCCAACAGTTGAAGAAATATTATACATTTAATTATTATAGGACTGCTACTAATGGTTTATTTCGAAATTTCTATAATGAATGCATCATTAATAAAGTTAAATTTGAAGCCTATAAACTAATTTTTTTGAAAGAATTGAATTTTCAATTGAATTTTCAATTTGAAAATATGAATTTTTAACAAAAAAGTTCATTTTCAACCAAACAGTTGCACATTTATCCAAAACGTCGATTTTAAAAATTCCAGCACATTTCCAGGATTTCCACGTTAACTTTTGAAACATTTTGCAGGACAACCTAAAAAAAATTCTATTAAAAATTTGAACTCAAATCAATTTCAAAGCATTGTACTTTTTGCAATATAATTTCTAAAACAATTATTGTAAATATAAAAATATTAATGAAGGCAAATTTTTAAAGGATTTTTGGCTATTATTTTATTGTGAGCAAAACTTGTTATTATCATGAAAAATAATTAATGTGTAATAGTAAAACAAGGTATCAGGTTTCCGCACTCAATCGAATCGTTAGAACGTAACTTAATTCCTATCAATCTGAATTTGTACAATAAGTTCAAAAATACAAAAATAATTGAAACTTCAAAAAAAGTAGAAAAAACTATTTTCAGGCTCTTTTTCAAAACAAGACTTTCCCAGGATTTCTGAAAAAAGATAATATTTCAATAAAAAAGAACAACTTTTGAACAAAATTGGCCTTTTAAGATTTGTTTGAAAAAATGATATAGGGTACTTTATAAAAAAGTTTCTTAATATATTTTATTATGAATATTCTTTTCCTAATTACGTGAAATATTATATAAATTGTGATATCAGTTTTAACGAATTTAGTAATTGGATTTTTTCCTTAAAACAGACGCGAATGAAATGTAAATATCTGATAAGGACAACCTTCACGCAAATAACCAATGAGATGACGACTATTATATATACTATATAATATTATCATGAATAACTAGAATATTCAGTAGTTAAATTGTTAATCCAAGTCTTTATTAATAAATTAAATAGTTTTTCCTCGAATCAGGAAAAATGAGGATTGTTTCTACTTTCGCCTTAATCTTTGGGGCCATCCTCAACTCTATTGGTGAATATAATCATATAATATATCTATAATTTTATGTAAATTTTTTAAGATTTATGCATATCAAAATGCGCGATTCTTAATCTGAAATTATTCCGGGGGGATAAAGAATATGTATATGTAATAAAAAAAAAGGATTTTGAAAAGTGTCCCGATTGATACGGAATTCGTACCATATGCCTAAGTGTACATTAGGGGACCCCGAAACACGGTGACGTTAAAAATAATATATTTTGAAAAAATGAGAAACTGCGGCTGTTTAGATTGCAAAAAAATTAATTATTTCTATAAAATCCTTTAAATCTTATGAAATTCCTATAATTACCCTAAAATTGAATCCCCTGTTCCTTTTTACAGAGTTGAGTTCACAGTCCAGGAATTTACCTATTGGCACCTCTACTCCTGATGTTTCTCGTGGCAGACGTTCTTATTCTCCTGAATTGTCTCTTTCTCTTGCCAGACCTCATGCTCCGGTTTCTCCGATCAGCGCTTCTCCTCCTGCCACACCGTCTCTTCGTGCAAGGTCTAGGTCTCCTCCTGCCATTCCTTTTTCTTACAACCCGCGTGGAATTCTACTCGAAGAAATTAGATCTATTCGGCTTATTCCCTACCTGAATCCGAACCGGCAATTCGAAGTTCGAAGATACACTTTTCCTCGCTCTGCACCAATTAAAGTCAGAGGGAAACATCAGGTCCTTGGGCCCATGCCAACCGAAGAACAAACTGTATTATCAACGTCCAGTGGTGAGGTCTTTGCAATACTCGATAGGAACAATACAATGCTTCGAGGAATGTATATAGTTAACAGAAAGGGCGTTCAAAAACGTGCAAAAATCAGCATGGAGAGCGGCAAGGTTGAAGAGATGACCTTAGAAGAAATCGAGGAATCTCCCTTAGGCAAGAATCATCCAATCTCTTTCCATTTCGAACAAATGAAGGTGCCTGTTTTGTTTTGAACCACGTGAATATATTTTTTACACAAGTAGAATTATTTGGCTACAAGATTAGGTGAAGTTTGCCGCATAAGGATAATTTTTTCTGCAAAAGGATTCCTGTTGAGACAAATGAAAATCGTCTGAACCTTAAATTTGAGACACATCTGTCACATGCAAACTATTATAGCATTTTATCAAACTATATTCTCCTCATTTCCAGAATTTTGTGATTAAATTTTTGCATATAAATAACCAGATTTAGCTACATTATAAAATATACTATTATAGTTTTAAGACTTGCAAATATTTTTCCCTATTCTTACAGTTTAGTTTACAATTTAACCTGTAACTTAATCTTTTTGAAACCAAATAAAAAAAGTGAATAATAAAATGGATTTTATTATTTAATATTCGTTTCTAAAACTTTAGTATGTAAACTCAAAAAGTATGCAACTTTGGAAGTTCCTTATAGTTCAGTTCATTCTCTGCCAAAATAGAATTTTCAAGTAAATTAGAAGTCTTAAAAAGATATTTTGAAAAATTCTAAAACTTGGCGGAATTATATTATCAATCTTCCATAACTAGCAATTTTTGAAAATCATTTTGCATACACATTCAATCATTGTCAATGGCTTTTAGAATTTGTTTAAAAATTATATAGAGTACACTCTATAAAAAAATGTTTCTTAATATATTTTATTATGAATATTTTTTTTCCTAATTACATGACCAACTTTGACTTCCAAAATCCTGTGGTTTTACTTGGCTAATACGTGAAAGATTATATAAATACAGATATCAGTTTTAGCGAAATAAGTAATAAAATTGTCTCCTTGAAAATTATTCTAATGAGATGTAAATATATGAGCAGGACAAGCTTAATGCCTAAATTATTTGCGATAACGAATATAAGATACACTATATAATCTGATCAATAAAGATCACGTCTACATTAGGGTGACCCTGAAACACGTGGCTAATTTTTTTTTCCTTTGCTCCCAGGTACGGGTTTCATTTGAATGACCAAACAAATAATGTGCTCCAAATTTCAGCAAAATTGATGTTGTCCATATTGTTAACAATAGGGCAAGGTTTAAAAAGAAAGCTGCATAACATAATCTACTTTAGTTCATCTGTACACAATTTTCATTTTGCATATACCGTGGACAAGATATTATGCGGAAACAAAAAGATTTATAAAGTTATCCACTAAATTGTTTGGACATTTTTGAACTTTCTATTATTTTTTTTTAAGATTTTGCAAATTCGAACGTTTCTTGGACGCAAAACTAAAGATTGTTAGCAGAGAAAACTTTACTGATTACTGGTTCCTTTTCTTCTAAATGAAACTCGATTCAGATCATACGTGCCGTTAGAAAGAAATAAAATCTAGAAAAGTATGCTCGAAAATTGAATCCTATGTTTCTTGTTGCAGAGTTGAGTTTACAGTCCGGGAGTTTACCTAATGGCACCTCTATTCAAGATTTTCATCGTGACGGACGTTCTTCTTCTCCTGAATTGTCTCTTTCTCTTGCCAGACCTCATTCTCCGAGTTTTTTGGTCAGACCTTCTCCTCCTGTCAATCCATCTCTTCGTGCCAGGACCAGGTCTCCTCCTGCCATTCGTCATTTTTATTTACGCCTAGGTAGACTTAACCTTGAAGAAATGAGATCCGTTCGGCTTATTCCCCACGCAAATCTGAACCGACAATTTGAAATTCGGAGATACAATTTTCCTTTTGATGCAACAATTAAAGTGAGAGGAAAACATCAGGTCCTTGAGCCCATGCCATAAATTATTTTCATATCTAAGATTAACTGTGTTTGGTACTTCATTGATAAAAAAGTTTTCAACTATTTTTCTACCAGCTTTATTGTTCTCCAATGATAGAATTTCAAAATTATCCAAATCAAAGTTATGGACGATATCAATATAGTATTTAGTAAGAGTAGTATGACCAGCTTTATCAGGATGGCAAACAGAAATTTATTAAAAAAATTTGACAAGCTATTAGTTGGTTTGCAAATGATCTTGATTTTTTTCTTCTTTAGAACCTCTTCAATTTTTTCCAATAAACCTTTTATGTATGGACAAACTGTGAAATCAACAGAAGATACCATTATCTTTTAAGGTATCTCTGAAGAACTTTATTCTTTTGATTCTAAATTCCCAATGTTTACTGCTTGTGATATAGATTTAAAATTGAGAGCCTCCTTTCATGAGGCAACCCTTCTCTATCTTCTACTTGAAAATTTTAATTTTCATTCATTATTATTTATTCTGTTTTATACATATTTTCTACATTATTTGTATGTTTTTCATAGACTTAATAAATGTGTTTTTAACTGATGATGGGCCAAAACAGCGACCGAAACGTTTCAAAAAGAATTACCGCATCTTTTATTTTAATCTTCATTTCCACGACTTGCTTCGCTATTTGATAGAAAAAAGGGCCGAGATTAAACGCAAAACGAAACAACGTCATAATTCATAAAAATGTTTTGAACAATTTTTGCACCGAGTTTCGAGAAAGTAACCTTGATACTCATAATGAGGGGATTTACGTCGGACTTTTTAAACCCTCTTTTGTATTTTTTATCTTGACTTCTTGAAACTCTCTCTAATGAAATGTAAATATCTAAGCAGAAGCAGGTTAATGTATATTCATCTATGAGATACCGACTATATGATGTCACACAAAAAGTGAAAGTATCAAGACTTTGCAAGCAGTTGACAACTTAATTATATAACGATATAAAATTACCCATTGTGGAAAGTTTTGATTCCATTTTCTAGCTCAATTCGATACTGGGGCATTTTGAGTGATAAAATATAATCTGATAAAGAACAAGAATATTCATTAGTTATAGTGATAATCGAATTCATTATTGATACATTAATTTGTTTTTCCTCTCATCAGAAAAGATGTGGACTGTTGCTGCTCTCGTCTTGTCCTTTGCAGTTATCCTGAATGCTATTGGTAAATATGCCAAAATAATATATCTATAGCTTGAAGTACATTTTTTTATGCGTCACTAAATGCGTCCTGAAGATCCCTTAAAATATTTGGAATCACTAGGCATTCCTTGTCCCATGAACCCTTTGAAATACTCGGAGGTCTTATCAAACCCCTTAACTCTTGCCGAATTCTTCAAATCTTTAAAGTTGAAATAAGTCAAAATCTAATTAACGCTTTTTCCAAATTCCGTAAAAATACTCTTTTAAGCAAAAATTGGTTCGAAGCAGACGAGCCGAGAGAAAATTAAAATCCAGAAGAGAATACGTAATGAACTTTGAATTCTCTGTTTTTTGTTGCAGAGTTGAGTTTACAGTCGGAGAGTTTACCTAATGGCACCTCTATTCAAAATTTTCCTCGTGGCGGACGTTCTTATTCTCCTGAATTGTCTCTTTCTCTTGCCAGAACTCATTCTCCAGGTTCTACGGTCATGGCTTCTCCTTCTGCCAACCCATCTCTTCGTGCCAGGTCCAGGTCTCCTCCTGCCACTCATTATCCTTTACGCCTAGGTAGACTCAGAACTGAAGAACTTAGATGTGTGCGGCTTATTCCGCGCGCAAATCCGAACCGGCGCTTCGAAATTCGAAGATACGCTTTTCCTCGAAATGCATTAATTCATGTGAGAGGAAACAATCAGGTCCTTGGGCCCATGCCAACCGAAGAACAAACTGTATTAGCAGCGTCCAACGGTGAGGTCTTTGCAATACTCGAACGCAATAATACGCTTCTTCGTGGAATATTTTTTAACGATCAAAAACGGGCAAAAATAAATATGCACAGCGGCAAGGTTGAAGAGATGACGACCGAAGAAATCGAGGAATCTCCCTTAAGCAAGCATAATCCAATGTCAAGCTGTTTTAAAAAAATAATGGTAGACGAGTTTTGCCCACAACCTTTTTTTAATTTTTTGTAAACGTTGATAAAATCAAGATTTTTGGTAGCTATAAAGAAAATTATTAGACCGATTAAAGACAAATTTTAACTTTAGGTGTGCGCTAATATTTTTCGATGCTATTTTTAGGATTTTGTAGTACCTTTAATCGTTGGAAATTTTGTGTATATTTCATGCAAAAAGTGTAGTACAATTTTCTAGAAAACTGTGTTTCAATAATTTATAATATTATCATCAGTTTGTAAAATGAAATAAACTTCATTATATGAGATTGAATTTATTGATGTCAGTGTTACGCAAAATACAAAATTCTGGCTATTCACATATAAATTTTCGGTACGAACAGCCTACTTACAAAATGTAAAAAAATGTATCATCGTCGTGTAGCGATAATTTTTTTCAGTAAAAAAAAAATAATTTACAAGAAGACGGGTCAATTTTGTTCAATTACTTTCACAGATATATAATTATTAATATTTTTGTATATTTTTACCCAAAAGTAGTAAAATCCCACTAAAAACATCTATTAACATAAATTTTGTTTATGAATCATTCTTTAAAATTTATTTTGAAATTTAAATTCTAAAACTACGTTAAAAAAAAGCCCTTAAAATATGTCAAATAAATTAAATTTTCAAACAATTTCAATTTCTTTGAAGATTTAAGAGGATTCCAAATTTTAACCAAATAATTGAACTTTCTACCCAAAAGTTGAATTTGCAAGCCAAAAAGAGGATTTTTTTTTTAAAGAGACAGTTGAATGTTCAACCAGAAAAGTTAAGTTTTCACAAAAATATCTAAATTTTCAACAAAAGAGTTAAAATGTTTACAAAATAGTTCAGTTTTCAACTTAAAAAGATGAGTTCTCAACAAAAAATGTAATAGTTGATACTGCAACCAAGAAGATGAACTTTCTATTAAAAAAGACGAATTTTTCACACAAAAAAACGAATTTTGAACCAAAGAGATGAATTTACAACGAAAATGACGGATCTTTAAGAACAATTTTTTTTCACGAAATGATTCAACTTTCAACCAAGTAGTTCATGCCTCAACCAAAGAAGATTAATTCACAACCAAAAAGTTGCACTTTTATCCCAAAAAGATGAAGTGTCAGGGTAATTACGAACGACGAATTTCTAAATTCCAGGACATTTCCACGTTTTCCGGATCAACTTTTGACAAATTTCCAGGACAACTTTACAAAAATTCTATCAAAAATTTGATCTTAAGTCAATTTTGTTAGGAGGACGCAACTGAAAAAAATAGATCTAGAAATACAAAGCAAGTAAATTATTAACAAAAATATTATATCAGAGTGGCCGCAAACTTAACTTTCAAAATTCCCTAATTTTTCACGAAACAATTTTTTATTTTACCTAACCATTAATATTCAAAGACCAAAATCTTAATCTTGTTAAATTTGTTAAATAACATATTTTTTATAAACGCAATAGTTAAAAAAGAAACAAAACAAACATTCTAAAACCTAGCGGGATTATATTATGGCATAAATCTCCCATACTCAGAAATTTTTATAAATCATTTTGTTTATACATTCAATCACGACAAGTACTATAAAGGCATAACAAAAGTTTCTTAATTTATGCTATTATAAATTTTTTTCTTAATCCCTAGGACAAATTTTATTTCAGAAATTAATGTGCTTTTAATTGGCTAATACTTAAAAGATTATATGACTTGTCATGTCAGTTTTAACGAAATAAGTTATTGCATTTTTTTCCTTGAAAGCAAGTCTGATGAAATGTAAATATCTGAGCAGAACAGGCATGACATCTATTATCTATAAGATAACGACCATACGATCTATGTGTGTATTGTATAATATAATGAAGCACTAGAATATTCATCAGTTAGATTGTTAATTAAATTCCTCTTTAATACATGTATTACTTTTTCCTCGAATCAGAAAAATGAGGATTCTTTCTGCTCTCGTTTTACCTTTAGCGGCTTTCCTGAATTATATTGGTGAATATAATAATATAATATATATATACTTTTACGTATATTTTTTAAGCTATACGCAAATAAAAATTTATGCAATTTAGTCTATGTTCTGTCTCAATCATTTGTGTATAATCTAAACAGCCAATTTTCAATGTAAGTACTTGCTTTGTAGCTATTTACAAGATTTCTTCACTACATTTGGGTCCTTTCTGTTAATAACCATAGCAAATACCATTTTGATAATCTTTTATGGGTCCGCCATTTGAAAAAAAAATTCCTCTACACTACTTTTTCGCGTTTAAAAGAAGGGTAAATACTTAGGAGACATCCCGAAAACAATTTTAGGATACAAACTTTAGCCTGCTCTTTTAAGAGATACTTGGTTCAGAGCAGGCGTGTCGGAAGAGAAACTTAAAATCCGGCAAAATATTTTGGAAGAGAATATACAAAGAAAATTAAATCCTCTGCTTCTTGTTGCAGAGTTAAGTTCACAGTTTGAATGCTTGCCCAATGGCGCCCCTATTCCTGGTGTTCCTCGTGGCAGACGTTCTTCTTCTCCTGACTTGTCTCTTCCTCTTGCCAGACCTCATTCTCCACTTTCTGAAGTCAGGTCTTCTCCTGCCGAGCCTGCTTTTCGTGTCAGGTTCGAATCACCTCCTGCCGAACCTGCTCTTCGTGTCAGGTCCAAATCATCTCCTGCTGAGCCAGCTCTTCATATCAGATCCAGATCACCTCCTGCCGAGTCTACTCTTCGTGCCGGATCCAGATTTCCTCATGTCAGTCGCTTTCCTTCTTTACGCCTAGGTGAACTCAAAATTGAAGAAATTAGATCTGTTCGGCTTATTCCCCTCATGAATCCGAACCGACAATTCCAAATACAAAGATACATTTTTCCTCGCGGAGCACCAATTTACGTGAGAGAAAAAAGACGACTTGTGCCCATGCCAAACGAAGAACAAACTGTATTATCAGCGCTCGATGGCTACGTCTTTGCAATACTCGAGAGAGGAAATACTATTCTTCGTGGAATGTTTAGAGCAGGAAATTATGGCTTTCCAAAACGAGTAAAAATTAACATGGCTAGCGGCAAGGTTGAAGATATGACCAAACAAGAAATAGAGGAAACTCCCCTAGGCAAGTCTTGCCCAATCTCAAGCAATTTTGAAAAAATAAAGATAAATGACTTTCAGTCACAAAATTAATTAAATTTTTTTACTGCCTTTAAAATCAAAATTTGCGGTGGCGAATCGCCGCCTAGAACAATAACAACAACAAAAAACAGAACATCTATTTTATCGAGAGATCTATGGATTTTCAACTTTTCTTGTATGGACGGCACAAATCCAAGTTCCAGTGTACTTTATAAAACTATATTCTCATCCTTATTCCCAGAATTTTATGATGAAGGTTTTTATATAAATAACAATATTTAGTTATATTATAAAATGTAATATAATAGTTTTAAGATTTAAAAATACTTTTCCTTATTTTTACAGCTTGGCTTACAATTTAACCTCTAAAATAATCTTTTTGAAAACAAATAAAAAATTTAGCTAATAAAATTGACTTAATTATTGCGTCCTATAAATTTAAGATTTTTGGAACACCTTCCGAGATCATGACACGAGTTGAAGTCGAGGTATTCTTGAAATAAAAAAAAAATTGTCACATGAAAAACATAATCGTTAGGAGGAAGCAGCTGCAACATTGCCCACTGCCGAATTTTTCAGTTTCTCTAACCCTGTGAATTTTACTTTGAATAAGCCAAACTTGACCAAGTAATTAGGAAAAAATATTCACGACAAAATATATTTAAAAGCTTTTTTATAAATTTTTGATTAGGAATTTGAAAAATAAATTTTAAGAAAATATTTTAGAAAGGCTGAAAAGGCTTTTTAAAATTTACTTAACAAAATTCTATAAAGTACTTTATAAAAAAAGGTTCTTAATATATTTTACTCTGAATATTTTTTTCCTAATTACTTTTTCAACTTTGAATTAAAAAATTCATGTAGTTTTAATTAACTAATACGTAAAAGATTATATAGATTTCAAAGTCAGTTTTAAAGAATTTATTAAGTTCAGTTTTTTTCCTTTAAAGGACGCTAATAAAACGTGAGTAACTGATAAGGAACACCTTGACGCCTATCAAATGTAAGATACGACTATAGAATATATATGCAGTAAAGATTGTAATCAAGCATTAGAATATTCATCAGTTACATTTTCAATTAAATTCTTCCTCGAATCAGAAAATGAGGATTGTTTCTGCTCTCGTTTTGTCTTTAGCAGCTATCCTGAATTCTATTGGTGAATATAATAATATGATACATGTATAATTTTAAGTACTTTTTTAAAAGGTTTTAAGGTATACCCCTATTGATACAAAAACAAGAAATATTGAGTTATTTCAGAAGGGGCATAACGATTCTTTGCATATTCGGTTAAAATACTTGAGAGCCATCCCCAAAACATAAATTCTAGGATACAAAATTTAGCCTTTAGAAACTTGGTTCAGATCAGGCGTGCCGCAAAATAAAACTATAATATGCCCGGAGAGAAAATTAAAATCCGGCAAAATATTTCGGAAGTCTCCTGAAACGCGTTTTCTTCCTGCCAGACCTTATTCTCGAG
>CAKNYM010052421.1:49879-64049 GCA_932195095.1 Andricus curvator
GAAGTCTCCTGAAACGCGTTTTCTTCCTGCCAGACCTTATTCTCGAGTCAGGGCATCTTCTCCTGCCGATACTTCTCTTCGTGCCAGATCTAGGTCTCCTCCTGTCAGCCTTTTTCCTTTTTCATTCAAAAACGTCATAACTTCCAAACAATTTACACCAGAACAATCTTCTTCGTTTTTGAAATTGTTGAAACATTTGTGAACTTTCTATTGATTTTTATAAGTTTTACATAGAATACTCAGGAGGCATCCCAAAACATAAATTCTACTGTATAAAACCTTAGCCTGATCTTTTAAGTGAAACTTGGTTCAGATCAGGCGTGCCGGAAAATAAAACTATAATATGCCCGAAGAGAAAATTAAAATCCGGCAAAATATGCCGGAAGTCTCCTGAAGCGTGTTTTCTTCTTGCCAGACCTTATTCTCCAGTCAGGGCTTCTCCTCCTGCCGATCCTTCTCTTCGTGCCAGATCTAGGTCTCCTCCTGTCAGTCTTTTCCTTTTTCATTCAAAAACGTCATAACTTCTAAACTATTTACACCAGAACAATCTTCTTCGTTTCTGAAATTGTTGAAATATTTGTGCCAGAGTAGAAAAATATACCGGAATAAAAAACCAAAATATGTCAAAATGTGTCAGAAGAGAATACACAAGGAAAATTGAACCCTCTATTTCTTGTTGCAGAGTTAGGTACACAGTTTGAGTGTTTACCCAATGGTGCCCCTATTCCTGGAGTTCCTCGTTCCGGACCTTCTAATTTTTTTGAAACGTATTTTCCTCCTGCCAGACCTTATTCTCCAGTACAGGCTACTCCACCTGCCGAGTCTTCTCTTCGTGCCAGGTCCAGGTCTCCTCCTGAAATTCGCTGTCCTTCCTTACGCCTAGGTAGTCTTAAAACTGAAGAATTGAGATTTGTTAGGCTTGTTCCCTACACGAATCTGAACCGGCGATTCGAAATTCGAAAATACACTTTTCCTAGCGATGCACCAATCCAAGTAAAAGAAAACAGACGACTTGTGCCCATGCCAACCGAAGAACAAACTGTATTATCAGCGGAAGATGGCTACGTCTTTGCAATATTCGACAGAGGATCTACTATCCTTCGTGGAATATATAAAAGTGGCATTCAAAAACGAGCAAAAATTAATATGGGCAGCGAAGAGATAGAAGAGATGACCCCAGAAGAAATCAAGGAATCTCCCTCAGGCAAGGATCGCCCAATCACAAGAAATTTTGGAAAAATAATGCTAGACGACTTTCGTGCACAACATTTTTTAAATTGTTTTGAAGTGTAAATAAAATCAAGATTTGCGGTACCAAATCGCCGCCTAGTACACTAACAATAACAAAAGACCACAAATGTATTTTCTCCAGAGAATTATCAGTTATATTTTAATCAATTTTTAAATTAATCTTTTGATATTTTGTGTATATTTCATCACAGACAATTAATTAAGTTTTAAATCTTTGTGCTCGGCCACAGCCAAACTTGTGTGCGGAATAATTTTCGATTACTATGTTTGAAAAATTTATAATGTTATCATCATCATTCCATATTTACATTGCCAGTCATTTTCGTTCAAGTTTCTTGAGAATTTAATTACTGATATTTTTGTATATATATTTGTATATATTTGTATGCTCAATATTGCAGCAGAAAATGATTTTGTGACAAAGTGCTTTAATCTTGAACCAACTGGTTCAATCCTCAACAAAAGAAGATGAATCTTCAACCGAACAATTTATTTTATTATAGAAGACGAATTTCCAAATTCTAGGACATTTCCCGGTTTTCCGGGTATTCCAGGTCAACGTTTGAACAATTTTATTACAAATTTGAACTCAAATCAGTTTCAAAGTGTTGAACACTTTGCAAAACTGTACATGTTCTGTAGCAATCCTGTATTTCTACTAAAACAGATGAATTTTCAACCCAAAAAGACGACTGAGGAGGAAGAAACTGCAAAAAAAAAGAAGGAATCGAAATGAAAATTCGAAGCAAATATACTACTGACAAGAATATTATATTCGGGATTTTTCATTTTCCCTAACTATTAATATTCAAAGACCAGACCCTTAATGCTGTAGCATTTTAAAAATAGAACAAAATAAAGATTTATCGACTTTTTCCTAATTTTCAGGTTTTGCCTGACCGGCGGTCACCCTGTGAATGCAACTTATAATAATAAATATATAAAGTTTTTTTTATAAAGTATCTCGCCAAGATTTAAAAAGTATAAAATAGCTTTTTGCAATTTCTTTAAAAAAACTCTATATGGCACTTTATAAAAAAAAATTAAAATATATTTTATCATAAATATTTTTTCCTAATTACTTGGCCAACTTTAATTTTTAAAATCCATGTGGTTTTACTTGGCTATTAAGTGAAAGATTATCTAAATTACGATATAAGTTTAAACAAAATTAGTAATTATATTTTTCTCCTCGAAACTTATCCTAATGAGATGTAAATAACTGAGGAGGACAAGCTTGATGGTATAATCTTTTAGATAACGATTGTAAAATACACATTATAATCTGATCAAGAACGAGAATATTCATTAGTTGAATTTTTAATCCAAGTCTTCCTTAATATATTATTCGGTTTTTTCTCTTATGACCGAAAAATGAGGACTATGTCTACTCTTCTCTTATTCTTGGAGGTTATTCTCGATTTTATTGGTGAATATAATAATATATCTATAATTTTAAGTTCATTTTTTAAGCTTTATTCAAATCGCAATTTGTGCAATTTAATCTGAATTCTACCTTAACTACGGTTTCTTTTAAACTTTATTCGTGTTTGTCCGAAATAAGTACATTCTAAATTTATTGCCGAATTCTTTAATTTCAATTGTAGCGTAATACTTCACAGTTTCTAAAAATGGCTTTGCATACTTTCTGCAAAGAAACTTGCCAATCTTGTCGAATTTGGGAGGGCTTCTTTGAAAAATGGTCCGCCATTTAAAAAATTTAAAGCATTTTGTTTTTACTCCACATTGCTTTTTTCGAGTTCGAAAGAAGATAGTCCTCGTTTTATAGAAGTCGACGAAAGTTTAGACACATGATGTACTCCTAAAGAGTCATCCACAAATTACTTGATATTTTAAAATGTACTTTTCTTCATCTGCATTAAGTTTTCACCTAAGACGTAAATTGTTTCTTGTTGCAGAGTTAAGTTCACAGTTCGACTGTTTACCTAATGGCGCCCCTATACCTGGTGTTCCTCGTTCAGAACCTTCTTATTCTCCTGAAACGTATTTTCCTCCTGCCAGACCTTATTCTCGAGTCAGGGCTTCTCCTCCTGCCGAGCCTTCTCTTCGTGCCAGATCCAGATCTCCTCCTGTCAGTCACTTTCCTTCTTTACGCCTAGGTCAACTCAAAATTGAAGAAATTAGATCTGTTCGGCTTATTCCCCACACCAATCCAAACCGCCAATTCGAAATTCGAAGATACACTTTTCCTCGCGATGCACCAATTCAAGTGAAAGGAAAACAACACATCCTTGGGCCCATGCCAACCGAAGAGCAAACTGTATTATCAGCGTCCGATGGCTACATCTTTGCAATATTCGAGAAAAGATCTACTATTCTTCGTGGAATATATCAAACTGGCTTTCGAATTAGGGCCAAATTTAACATGCACACCGGGGAGGTTAGAGATATGAACGCTAATGAAATCGCGGAATCTCCCCTAGGCAAAGATCGCCCAATTTCAAAAAATTTTGGAAAAATGATGGTAGACGACTCTCTTTCACAAAATTGAATTCATTTTTTTGGTGCAAATAAAACAAAGATTTGCGGTAGAAAACTGCTGCCAAGTACAGTAAAAACAACTAAAAACCGCAAAACTATTTTGTCGAAAGAACTATGGATTTTCAACATTTCTTGGATTGAAAACGCAATTCTTAACCTATTCTTATGAAATTTGGCTGAAGAATATATTTCTCCATTTCAATCATATATTCAGTGTCTGTCGCATATAAAATTTGTAAGTATTTTATGAAACTATCTTTTCCTCCTCATTTCCAGAAATTTATTATTACATTTTTTATATAAATAACCATATTTAGCTATATTATAAAATATAATATAATAGTCTTAACACTTAGAATTACTGTCCCCTATTTTTACAGTTTATTTTACAATTTACCCTGTAAATTAATCTTTTTGAAAAGAAATAAAAAATGTAGCTAATAAAACTGACTTCATTATTCAATATTTGCTTCTCAAACTTTAGGTATCCTTTTTTCTGTTTGGTTTGATACTCTCCTCAATGAAAGGTACCTACTAGAGGTTTTGTGGGAAAAATCTAGAACACGCAATTTTGAGCCGTTTTCGAGAAAAGAGCGACGCAATGATTAGACATTTTTATTAATATCTCGGTAATACGTAAAGATATTCTTGAGTTAAAAAAAAACTTCTCACGTGATATTTCGTCTTCGAAAACAGTTGAATTTTCAACGAAATAGTTCAATTTTCAATAAAACAATTTCAGTTTTGATAAAAAAGTTCATTTTAACCAGCCAGTTGAAATTTTTAACAAATAATGAAATTTCCAGCTTACGAAGTTAAATTCTGCACAAAAAATGTAATAGTTGGTACTTCAATAGAAAAAGATGAATTTGAAAACCAAAAAGACGAATTTTCAGTCACGAAGAAAAATTTTCTACAAAAAAGACGAAATATCCACACAAAGAAAAAAAGAATTTTCAACCAAAGAGATAAACTTTCAAGCAAAAAGATGAATTCTCTGTAAAAGCGTTGAATTTTAAACCCAAAAATATGAATTTTAAACAAAAATTTTAATTTTCACCTAACCAGTTGCACTTTGATCGAAAAAATATGAAATTTCTTCCAAAATAGATTAATTATTTAACCAAAAAGACGAATTTTCAACAAAAAGGATTAATTTTCCACCAGAAATGGAAAACTTACATTTTCAATAAAAAATTAATTTTAAACCGAACAAATTTATTTGCAACAAAATATTTGAATTTTCAATCAGAGATAAAGAATGATCAACCAAAATGATGAAGCTCCAACCGGAATAGTCCAATGTTCAGTTCAAAAAAATTAATTTTTAACCAAAGACATGAATTTTCAACTAAAATGATAAATCTTGAACAAGAAAATGATTTTTTAACAAAGTGGTTCCGCCTGAAAGCAAGTACAGTCGATATTGGATTTATGTCCCCTGGATTTAAGGCTTCCGAGAATTGACGCCGCGCCTTGGGTATGGGCGAGAGGAGCTACGGGGAGATGATCATTGTTCACTCAGGCGTGACAAAACAGGAGCGTTGTGGTAAGGCGCTGTACCCTAACGGCCTACCTGTGTAATTGCGTCATGACGTTGCGTTAGTTCACTCGTATCGGGAAGCACACGCGTTGACATAGCGAATAAGTACGATTGCAATCTGGCGCCGACAAGCAGTGGGGCTCCAATGCCTAAATACAACTGAAGCCGATAGAACTGATCGGATTATTTCGTGCAATCGAATGAGCCTATCTTTGACCTTGACAACAGCGCCATCTGACAAGCGAATGTATCGCGAAGTAGTATCTATACCATTAAACCATTTCCCTTTCAGGGTAGGCGTGACACTACCCGATTCGGGTAGTGTTTCTAGGTTTTTCTTGTAGTTATAAATAACTACAAGTGTGGGCTCACCACACCCACGATGTGCCAACAGCACTCATGTCAGTATTCTTGAATGGTCACCCATCCAAGTACTAACCGCGTCCAACGCTGCTTAACTTCAGTGATCTGACGAGAACTGGGTTTTTCAGCGTGGTATGGCCGTTGGCGATGAAGATGAAATTCAAATTTCTTCTGAATGATTCCAAATGGGTGGCGCTGTCGTAGCTACCCAACAGGCTCTATAATTTGACAAAGAAAACGAAGAAGAAGTATTGGATAGACAGCGACAGCTCGAGTATGATCATTTTGAAACGAAAAGTATGACCTGTCATTTAAACACAATCAGATCGTATCTGTCTACCTCATACGATAGAAAGAGAGATCTTGAAACCATCGTTTCGAATTCGATCGCACCTCGTTGTCTACTTTTCTGTTCAATAACTTCTTCGTCTGTCTGGTTATAAATCTGCGTCATGCATTATGCGCAACGCAAGTATGTGCTTCCCACTTGGAGTGTTTTGCGAGGTGTTTTGTTGCAAAAAAAGTGATGGGCGTTTTGATGCTGCTTTTTCGAATGGTTTAATCAAGCGAGCGACAGAGCATCTGGACCAATTATTCAAGGGAAAGCTCTCGTTTTAAACGAGATGCTCAACGGCCCGTAAACGTTTTATGTACGGAAGCAGGAAACACATTTATTTTAATGTGTAACAGCACACTCTGATGAGATCAAGAATATTCATTCGTTAAATTATTAACTCAAGTTTTTATTAATACAGTAATTAGTTTTACCTCTCATTAAAAACAATGAGGTTTGTTTCTACTCCCGTCTTATCCTTGGGGGTTATCCTCAAATGGATTGGTAAATATAATAATATAACTATAATGTTAAGTACATTTTTTAAACTTAACGCAAATCAGAATGTGTGCGAAAAGTGTCTTTATTGGTATGATATAAGTGCACGCGTACATTAGGGTGACCCTGAAACACGTGGATAATTTTTTTTACTTTCTTTGCTCCCAGGTGCGTGTTTCATTTTAATTGCCAAAAAAATTATTTGTTCCAAATTTTAGCAAAATTGAAGTTGCTCATCGTGTCAAGTTTACGAGAGTTCCCTTGAAAAGTAGGAAAATTAATGATTTGTAATCTAAACGGCCGCAAATTATGACTTTCTTTAATTACAATTTTTCAATATCAGCACTTGCTTTGTAGCTACTAGCAACACTTTCTCACTCAATTTTAAGACCTTCCTGTCACAAACCATAGCAAATACCATTTTGGTCATCTTTTACGGATCCGCCGTTTCGAAAATTAAGAAAAACTTCTTTTTTTTTTCTAAAAAATCACAGAGATTGAACCATTAACAACAAATATTCAGTTATTTTGAAAGGAGGCCTAAAGACTTTTTTTGAGTCTGCTGTTTTAAGTGAACTATGGCTCAGAGCATGCGTGCCGGACTCGAGAATTAAAATCCCTCAAAGTATGCCAGAAAAGAATACACATGAAAAGTTCAATCCTCTGTTTCTTGTTGCAGAGTTAAGTTCGCAATTTGAATGTTTACCTAATGGCGCTCCTATTCCTGGTGTTCCTCGTGGCGGATCTGCTTTTTTTCCTGAAACGTCTCTTTATCCTCCCAGCCGTAATTCTCCAGGTTCTCCGGTCAGATCTTCTCCTCCTGCCGAATCTTCTCTTCGTGCCAGGTCGAAGTCTCCTCCTGCCATTCGTCCTTTTTTCCGCTCACGTGGAATTAAATTTGAGGAAATGACATCTGTTCGGCTTATTCCCCACACGAATCCGAGCCGACAATTTTATATTCGAAGATACATTTTTCCTTGCAATGCACCAATTCACATAAAAGAAAAAAGACGACTTGCGCCCATGCCAGCCGCAGAACAAACTGTATTATCAGCGTCCAATGGTGAGGTCTTTGCAATACTCGAAAGAAGAAATACAGTCCTTCGTGGAATGTATACAATAGGAAATGGCATTAGAAAACGGGCAAAAATTAACATGGATAGTGGCAAGATTGAAGATATGACCTATGCGGAAATCGGGGAATCTCCCCTAGGCAAGGGTCACCCAATCTCAAGCAAGTTTGAAAGAATAAATCTAGATGACTTTCATTCACAACATTAATTTTATTTTTTTGATTTAAATAAAATCAAGATTTTCGGTAGCAAATCGCCGCCTTGTACAAATTAGTCTTTTTGAAAACAAATAAAGGGTGTATCTAATGAAATTTACTTAATTATTTGGTATTCAATCTTCAAACTATAGTATGTAAGCTCAAAAAGAATATAACTTTTCCAATGCCTTAAAAATTAAAAAAGAGTGAATCAGACTCAGATTACAAACGGCCTAGTCAAGAATTTAATCGTGGTCAGCAATCTAGTATATGAAACTAAACATATAAAAAAGGATAAACATATCTATAAGGAAAACAGAAGCAATCTAATTTTTTCCTAATTTGTAGCTTCACTTTTCTTACATCCTTTAATTTTTCAATGTTCAACAAACATTAACACTCAATCTCCAACGGCCCTACAAATTAAACAATAAAATTAAGGCGGCACCCACTTTATCTTCCTTAGCAATAAAAGACACATAAAACCGATAAAATGAAAAAAAATGTTAACAATTTCAATTTGTTTAAAGCGGTTATGAACCGCGATATCTGAAATTGAAGTTTATCACTTATCGGGTTTACTTTGGGGACCCATAAGAGTACCTTAAAGTTATTCACCCTCTAAATTTATATTTGATTTTTAATCTCTGATAAATTCTAAATTTCTAAATTTACAAAAGTTTAACGTTCTTCAATGTTAAACCAATGGGAAACTTCATGGTCTTTGCACCACCCCTATATAATAACCGATTTGGCTGAAATTTGGTAATCGCACTTTTATTAAAAAAAGATGAAATTTCAGGTTTGGTAAAAATATTCAGAAACTTTTTCTATAAAGTATCCTATATAAATTTTCCTAATAAAATTTTAAAGAGATATTTTAGACATAAAACTTTGCGGGATTACACTATACCATCAATCTCCCATACCTAGAAATTTCTAAAAATCATTTTGTTATAAATAAAAATGACACTAATCAAACATGAATTTCTGATAAGAACAACCTTGACGCCTTCAATCCCTGAGATAACGAATATGAGATATATTATACAATCTGACGGAGAACTGGAATATTTCACAGTTAAATTGTTAATGAAAGTCTTCACTGTCAGATTAATTAGCTTTTCCTCTAATTAGAAAAGATAAGTATTGTTTCTACTCTCGTATTTTCTTTTACGGTTATCCTCAATTGTATTGGTAAATATAATGATATAATATATCTTTAATTTTAGGTACATTTTTTAAAGCTATCCGATAATCAGAATGTTTACTTTTACTTTCGAAAAAAATCACAGAGACCCAGGAGACTCAGGAGGTACCGCCCAAAACATAAGTTCTAGGGTAAAAATAAACCAGCAAAATATGCCAAAATAAAACACAAGAAAAACTGAATCCTTTGTTTCTTGTTGCAGTGTTGAGTTCAGAATCCTTGGATTTACCTAATGGCATTCCTATTTCTGGTATTCCTCATAGTGGACCTTCCTATACTCCTGAAAGGTCTCTTCCTCCTGCCAGACCTCATTCTCCGGTTTCTCCGGTCAGACCTTCTCCTCCTGGCAACCCATCTCTTCGTGCCAGGTCCAGGTCTCCTTCTGCCACCTCTTATCCTTATTTACGCCAAAGTAAACTTAAAATTGAGGAACTTAGATCTGTTCGGCTGATTCCCCACACGAATCCGAACCGGCGATTTGAAATTCGAAGATACAAATTTCCTCGCAATGCAACAATTCGTGTAAGAGGAAGATCTAATATCCTCGTGTCCATGCCAACCGAAGAACAAACTGTATTATCAGTGCTCGATGGCTACGTCTTTGCAATATTCGAGAAAAGAAATACTATTCTTCGTGGAATATATACAACAGGAATTCTAGATCAAAGACGGGCAAAAATTAACATGGACAGCGGCGAGGTTAAAGAAATGACCACTAAAGAAATTGAGGAATCTAAATCGTGACGACGCTCTTGTAAAACTGATATCGAAAATTCGATACAAATAGCCAAGTTTTCCACCTCGCTGTGAATGCATCTGATAAAAGCTTTGTTTGGAAAAAAATTACATAAAACATGCATGCAATTTGTAAATAAAAAGGTATTAGTGTTGTACAGCAATTATTTGTTCAGTTATTTTCATTTGTATTTAATAATTAAAATTTTTATATATTTGTTCAAAAAGTAGTAAAATCCCATCAAAAAATACTGCGATGCAAAAATTTACAATCAAATTTTTTTTATAAATAATTTTTTCTACATTTTTTTCTCAATTAATTTGAAACTCAAATCAATTTCAGGACACTGTACTGTTTGCAATATAATTTCCAGAAAGATTCTTGAACACATAAAATTATTATTCAATGCAAATTTTGAAAGGCTTTTTATTATTTTATTGTAAATAAAGTTTTTCAATACTTAATCAACTTAATCAATTCATATAAATCTAAATTTGTACAATAAGCAGAAAAATACTAAAATGATTATTAGAACTTCATAAAGAAACATAAAAAACAATCTTCACGTTCTTTTTCAAAACTTTAGGATTTTTTAGAGGTTTTCCAAGTTTTCAAGGTTCTGTAGCAAACCTAAATTTCTACTAAAACATACGAGTTTTCAATCCAAAAAGATTAATTTTCAACCAAAAAAAGATGAGCAATTTTTAATTGTTCTTAGCCATTAAACATTTTATTGCATTTTGTATCGTTTTTCCATAAATTTGATTTGTGCATTTTCAATATTATTTTGTACGATTTAAACTAAAAATACGCATCATGGCGGAAAGTGCTTTTAACAAAATTTGTATAATTTAGGCGAAAAATGTTGTTAAATAAAATGTTAATGTAGTTTGTGTCCTTGTTCCAAAAACGCAATTTTTTTATTTTTAATATATTTTTATAACAAGAGTTTATCAAAAACTTATAGATTTTTTTTTGGTTGAACAACTTTTGCCTTTTCATTTTTTTTCGTCTCTTATGTCGCTTTTCCAAAAGTATAATTGTTTTATTTTTCATTTTGTTTGTTACGATTAAAAGAAAATCTATATATTATCTAAAATCTATCTATTCTCTGATGAGAAAAAGTTTCTTAATATATTTTATTATGAATATTATGTTCCTAATTACTTTGCCTACTTTGATTTCAAAAATTCATGTAGCACTTGGCTAATACGTAAATGATTATGTAAATTGTGATATCAGTTTTAACGAATTTAGTAATTAGATTTTTTTTACTTGAAACTGACGCTAATGAAATGTGCGTTTCTGATAAGGACAACCTTGACGCCTACAATCTCTAAGATAAAGACTATAATGTATATAATCTGATAAAGAACCAGCATAGTCATTATCTAATTATAAATCGAAGTCTTCATTATTACAGTAATTGGCTTTTCCTCTAATCACAAAGATGAAGATTCTTTTTACTCTCGTTTTGCCTTTGGCAGTTATCCTGAATTCTATTGGTGAATATAAATATAATTTTAAGTACATTTTTTTTAACTTTACGAAAATAAAAATTTGTACGATTTTATCTACATTCTATCCCAATTGCTGCTTTCTTTCAAACTTTATTTCAGTTTGTCAGAAATGAGTACGTACTTAATCTGAATTGATTCCAGAGGAAATCCAGAAGGTGTGTATGAAAAAAAATGCAACGTAACATTAACATGAAATACTTGAAAAAAGTCAGAAACTATGCTTTGGAATCTCTTGAGTATAAATTAATTAGTATTTCTTGAAACTCTTGAAATGTGTAGAAATCCTTTGGAATAATTTGAAATCCTTCTGACTTTCCACTCCCTTTTAGTTGATGAGAGCTAGAACTAATTTTATTTTTTAGTTTTAAGGATAATTTAATCTACTTTAGTTCATCACAAGAAAAGTTTCATCTAGGATGTACGGTGGACAAGATATTATTTGAGAACAAAAAGACTTACCAAGTTATTCTATGCACTACATAGAAAAAACAAATATGGAGTTATTTTAAAAGGGGTTCTAACCATTTTTTTCATATTGGGTAAAAATACTCAGGAAGCATCCCCAAACCAGAAATGCTAGAGTATAAACTTGAGCCTGTTATTTTAAGTTAAACTTAGTTTAGAAAATGCGTGCCGGAAAATAAAAATATGCCGAAAGACAAAAGGAAAATTGAATCCTCCGTTTCTTGTTGCAGAGTTGAGTTCACAGTCCGGGGATTTACCTAATGATACCCCTATTCCTGATATTCCTCGTGGCGAACCTTCTTATGCTCCTGAAAGGTCTCTTTCTCCATCCAGGACTCATTCTCAAGGTTCTCCAGTTAGGGGTTCTCCTTCTGCCACACCTTCTCTTCGTGCCAGGTCCAGGTCTCCTCCTGCCATTCCTTTTTCTTCGCGCTCACGTGGAGTTAAACCTGAAGAAATGGGATCTGTTCGGCTTATTCCCCTCGTGAATCGGAACCGGCAATTCAAAATTCAGAGATACACTTTTCCTCGCAATGCACCAATTCATGTGAGAGGAAGATATCAGGTCCTTGTGTCCATGCCAACCGAAGAACAAACTGTATTGACAGCAACCAATGGTGACGTCTTTGCAATATTCGAGAAAAGAAATACAATTCTTCGTGGAATGTACACAATGAGAGATGGCCGTCAAAAACGGGTAAAAATAAACATGCACAACGGAAAAGTTGAAATCATGACTATTGAAGAAAGCGAGGAATCTCCTTCGGGTAAGGATCGCCCAGTCTCAAGAAATTTTGGAAGAATAAAGGTAGAATAAAGGTTCTCATCCACCAGGTTTACATAATTGTTCTTAAATGTAAATAATATCAAGACTTGCGGTAGCAAATCGCCGCCACATTTTTCACCAAGTGTGCAGCAGAATTTTCTAGTATTATGTTTCAAGAACTTATAATATTTTCATCAGTTTGTAAAATTGTACACCTTCAATCAAATAAAATTGAATTTATTTAATCAATTTATTATTTATTATTATCAGCGTTAACTCGTACCACAAAATTTTTATTATTTGAATGTTTACAATCGGACTGCTTCCAAGGCTGGAGTGTTGGAACATAAGACAATCACGATACCGTTTGAGCACCAGCGGACAAGAACGTCACAGCCGAGGAGTATGAAAAGGGATAAGGGAGTTGCGATGGTCTACTATGAGAAACTATAGCTTCTGTTCTGTGAGAGCTCGAACAAATTTTAATTTTTGGTTTTAAGGATAAATTAATTTACTGACAGAGCAGCACAGAGAGAATCGGGTCGCTAGCGCTCACGAGTTCTTTGAGCGGTTTCAACTAGAAGGCGAGGATTTTCTGAGCTCTATTATAACAGAAGATGAAACCTGGGTGGCTCATGACACTCCAGAGACAATAAGACAGTCGTCACAGTGGCTTCACACCAGTTCCCCATCCGCCAAAAAATTAAAAATTCAATTTCGAGCAAAAAAATCACAGCTTCTGTGTTTTGGGACCGTAAAGGGATCATTTTGATCGAATTTCTGCCTCAGGCGGAGAGCATCAACGCAGAAAGATACTGTGAGATCCTAAAAAAGCTCAAGAAGGCGATTCAAAACAAGCGGAGGGGAATGTTGACGAAGGGAGTGTGCTTTTTGCATGACAACGCTCGTCCGTACACCTACACAGCCTTGGGCAACAAGGCACTTTTGGATTGGGATGGGATGTCTTGAAACATCCCGCTTACTCCCCCGGCCTGGCGCCTTCAGACCTATTCACCTTCTTGAAGACTCACATGGGTGGAAAAAAATTTTCCACCGACGAGGAGGTGAAACCCGAGGTCCTGAAGTGGGGGAGGAGGTGACGAGAAACTTCTTCGAGGAGGGCATACAAAAACTTGTTCCACAGCTCACTACTTGCATAAAACGGGAATGCGACTACGTGGAAAAATAGTTGACATGTATACGAACAAAACCCTGTATTTTTTTTTAAATACATTTCTTCCCATCTGTTTCTTGTGGCAGAGTTGAGTTCACAGTCCGAAGACACCTGATGGCATTCCTATTCCTAGTGTTCATCGTGGCGGACCTTCTTACACTCCTGAAAGGCCTCTTTCTCCTGCCAGACCTTATTCTCCGGGTTCTTCGTACAGGTCCTCTCCTTCTGCAGAGTCTACTCTCCCTGACAGGTCTAAAATTCAAAAAACCGCCTTTTTCAACACCCGCTCTTTGTACCAAAATTTCAGTACTCCAAATGTATCTAATCAAATCTTTTTTGGTAAAAAACGTACGTACAACGCATATACAATTCGCCCATAAAAATGTATCATGGTTGTGAAGCAATAATTTGTTTTATTAGCAATAAAATCATTTACAAGGAGATGGATTAAGTACATTCAAATTCAATAATTGACGGCTCGGAGAGCAGAACCGACGGAGCGCTTGGCCTGTAGGCAGGAGAGGGGATAATGCGTATG
>CAKNYM010052421.1:64449-84196 GCA_932195095.1 Andricus curvator
GATTCTGGACATATATTGCAGAAATTTTTGATAACTTGGACACTTTTTAGGATTTTACGTATTTAGTGCAAAAAATCTAAATTTACTCCGGGGGAATCCAGAAAGTATGTGTTAAAAAAAAATATAATGCGAAAAGTGTCCCCATTCATATGAAATTCGTACCATATGTGCACGTGTAGCTTTATGGTCACCCTGAAACACGTGGCTAATTTTTTTTTATTTCCTTTTCTCCCAAGTATGTGTCTAGGATACACACTTTAGGTTGATCTATTCAGTGAAACTTGGTTCAAAACAGGCATGTCGGAAGAGAAAAATATGCCGAAAGAGAAAAATAAAATCCAGACAAATTTGTCGGAAGAGAATGCACAAGGAAAATTAAATTCTTTGTTTGGTGTTGCAGAGTTAAGTTCATATTTCGAGTGTCTACCTAATGGTGCCCCTATTCCTGGTGTTCCTTGTGGCGGACCTTCTTATTTTGCTGAAAGGTCTCCTCCTGCCACATCTCATTCTCCAAGTTCTCCGGTCAGGGCTTCTCCTCCTGTCGAGCCTTCTCTTCGTGCCAGGTCCAGGTCTCCTCCTGCCATTCGATCGAATATGAATTTTTAACAAAAAATTAAATTTTCATACCGTGCAGTTGCACCTTTGTTAAAAAAAGATTCAATTTCTACTAAGAGAGATTAATTTTTAAACCGAAAAGACGAATTTTCAACTGAAAAAAAATTAATTTTCAACCAAGAATGGAAAAGTTACATTTTCAGTTAAGAAATTAATTTTTAACAAAATAGTTACATTTTCAACCGAAGAGATGGACCTTTAACCAAAATCATGAATCTTCAACTGAAATAGTTCAATTTTCAGTAGAAAAAATTAATTTAAAAAAGAACGAGTTTTTAACCAAAGACATGAATTTTCATCTAAAATGATAAATCTTCAACAAAAGAATTTTTAACAAAACAGTTGCAATTTTATCTAAAGAAGATTAAACTTCAGGGTTGTTACAGAAGTCGAATTTCGAAATTCAAGGATATTTGCAGGTGTACCAGGTCAACTTTTGAAAAATTTCCTGGACAACTTAAATAAAATTCTATTGAAAATTTGAATTCAAATCAATTTTAGAACATTGTAGTGCATGCAATATAATTTCCAGACAAATTCAATTTTCAGGCAGTTTTTCAAAATTGTAAGACTTTTCCAGGTTTTCCAGGTTGTGTAGCCATACTTAATTTCTACTTAAAAATACGAGTTTTCAATCTAAAAAGATGAATTTTCAACCAAAAAGGCATAACTTTTTGAAAAAAATAGTTGAACTTTCAACCAAAAAGTAAAATTATTAACAACAAATATAATCGTTAGGAGAAAGCAACTGCAACAGTTTTCACTGACCAATTTTTCATTTTCCCTAACCATTAATATTTAAAGTCAGAATCTTAATCTTCTAACCTTTTGAAAATAGAATATTTTTTATAAATGAAATTACCATTAATCTTCCATTCCTAGCAATTAAAATAAAACATAACTTTGTTCAAAAAAATTCTGTTGAGTACTTTATAAAAAAAGTTTCTTAATATATTTTATAATGAATATTTTCTATTGGATTTTTTCTCTTGAAATTCAAGCTAATGAAATGTGAATGTCTGATAAGGACAACCTTGACGCCTTCAATCTCTAAAATAAAGACTGTAATGTATATAATCTGATAAAGAACTAGCATATTCGTTAGTTAATTATCAATCGAAGTCTTCATTATTAAATTAATTAGCTTTTCATCTAATTAGAAAAAATGAAGATTGTTTCTACTCTCGTTTTGCCTTTGGGGGTTATCCTGATTTCTATTGGTGAGTATAATAATATAACTATTATTTTAGGTACATTTTTTAAGCTTTACGCAAATCAAAATTTGTGCGATTTTATTTACATTCTTTCCCAATTGCTGCTTTTTTTGAAACTTCAATTCACTTTGTCCGAAGTGAGTTCGAATTTTATCTTAATTTATTCCAGAGAAAATCCAGAAAGCGTGTGTGAAAAAAAAGAATTTAAAAAGTATCCCTATTGATACGAAATTCCTAACATATGTGCGCGTTAAGGTGACCTTGAAACACATGACTAATTTTTTAAATAATTTCTAGACATAGCTTATTCAGTTTTTGCCCAATTTTTCTATAAATCGAGGACCTCAACCTTCTTTGAACCCACAAAAAAAACTATAAAATAAAAGTAAAAGTCTTAGAAATTTTCGAAATGTGTTTCGAAATGGGTCCGCTGCGACGGAGACTATTTTTCAACGGAAGCTTCTAAGCAAATTTATTTTCAAAAACTGTGCTGTAGGCCGTAATAATCAAAATTTTCAAAAATTCCAATATTGCGGCTGGTTTGAATTTAGGAAAAATGATTAACTTCACCATTTTACAATGGAGGCTTCTCAAACGTGACAAGATAAGCAAGTTTATTTTCAGTAACTACGCAGTAGGTCGTAGCAGTCGCTGACTGAATTTGAAATAATTTGAGGATGGAGGTCCTATAAAATCTCTCCAATCTTGCAAAATTCTTTGAAATCCGTTAAAATCTTTAAGAAATTAAAAAAAATTCTTTGACCCTCCTTCAAATTCTTTAGAATCTCTCGAATATAAATTAAATTGAGTTTATTCATTAGAAATCTTCCAAATCCTTCGAAACATTTGAAATTGGATTTAATGCAGTTCAGTTTTTCAGGGCGAACCTTAAACTGAAGTTTCAGGTTATGTTGTTCTTATATATACTCTCTACGATGCCTGTGATTGTTCAGAGCGCCCCACCGTGGGGTGGGTCGAACTTGTTTGGCCAATCAAGTCTATTTAAAAAAATCCGGGAGGACGGAATGCCAAATCGGATTGGTATTATATCCATTGTCCCTATTGATGTTATTAGGGTGTTTCAAGATTTTCGATTGCTTCTCTATGTTTTCTTGGAAAAATATTGTATGTTTTTTGCACTGGCGGTTGGTTTGTCAAAAAATACGCGCGTCCTGTTTCGATATGATGCTAAAGCTAGTGCTGATTGCGTACAATGTTTCAGTCTGAATTTACTCTCATGTTCCTTTACACGTTGGCTCACCGCTCTCCCGGTTTCTCCAATATAGACCTTGCCACAAGAGCAAGGAATTTTATATACTCCTGGGTCAATGAGAGGTGCCTTTTTATCTTTAGGGTTGTTTAAAAGTTGTCCTATTTTCGCAGGTGGTTTAAATGTGATTTGGATGTTTGTTATTTTAAGTTGAACTTAGTTCAGAGCGTGCGTGCCGGAAAACAAAAAGGAAAATCGAATCCTCCGTTTCTTGTTGCAGAGTTGAGTTCAGAGTCCAGGGATTTACCTAATGATACCCCTATTCCTGGCCTTCCTCGTGGCGAACCTTCTTATGCTCCTGAAACGTCTCTTTCTCCATCCAGAACTCATTCTCCAGGTTCTCCAGTTAGGGTTTCTCCTCCTGCCACACCTTCTCTTCGTGCCAGGTCGAGGTCTCCAGACGGTCGTTCTCATTCTTCACGCCTAGGAGCACTTACAATTGAAGAACTTAGATTAATTCGGCTTATTCCCCTCGTGAATCCGAAACGGCAATTCGAAATCCAAAGATACACTTTTCCACGCGATGCACCAATTCATGTGAGAGGAAGATATAATGCCCTTGTGCCCATGCCAACCGAAGAGCAAACTGTATTATCAGCGTCCAATGGTGATGTCTTTGCAATATTTCATACTAGGAATACATTTCTTCGTGGAATATATATAATGAGAGATGACCATCAAAAACGGGTAAAAATAAACATGTACGACGGCAAGATTGAAGATATGACCACTGGAGAAGTCGAGGAATCTCCTTTAGGCAAGGACCGCCCAGTATCAAAAAATTTTGGAAGAATAACGGTAGATGATTCTCGTCCACCAGTTTTAATTAATTTTTTGTAAATGTAAATAATATCAAGACTAAGACTTGTGGTAGCAAATCGCCACCAGATTTTTCATCTAGAACTTATAATATTTTCATCAGTTTGTAAAATTGTACCGATTTAATCAAATAAAATTGAATTTATACAATCTATTTATTATTTATTATTATCACTGTGAACTCGTACCACTAAATTTTTAAACTGCCAGGGTTATTAGCAACTGTATTATAGGGTTAATCGTAAACTGTATTTGAAAAAACTATTTAGAAAAGAACCATTTTTTTCATTAACATAATCAAACGCTTATGCAAGAATAGAAAAGGCTCCTTGATTCGAGACATTTTGATTGACCAATTTGTATTTTTTCATTTTGATTTTCTTTATGATGAAACAAATATATTTGCTTATTAATTATAATGAGAAGGCAAAGAGCTCATCAAATAAAAAACATACGATTGTAAATACAATCAAAGAGCGAATACCCGAGATCGAATTCACAGCTAGTTTACCTTGAAGCTGACGCTAATGAGATGTGAATATCTGATAAGGAGAAGCTTACCGCCTATAACATTGGAGATAACGACTAGACGACATGTGCGTTATAAAATCTAATAAAGCAAAAGAATAATCATCAGTAGCAGTCATCAAATTCTTAATTGATACGTTAATTACTTTCTCCTCTAATCAGAAAAAATGAGGATTGTTTCGAGTCTCCTCTTGTCCTTGGGGGTTATCCTCAATTATATTGGTGAATATATTAACATAATATATCTATAATTTTAACTACATTTTTTAAGCTATGCTCAAATCAGAATGTGTGTTATTCAATTTACATTTATCTAAATTGCTCTTTTCTTTCAAACTTTATTTGAGTTTTTGCGAAATGAGTTTCAATTTAATCTAAATTTATTCTGGAGGAATCCAGAAATTGTGTGTTAAAAAAACCATGGAATGCGAAAAGTGTGATTCGTACCATATGTGCATGTGTATATTAGGGTGACCGGGAAACACGTGGATAATTTTTTTTTTTTTAATTGCTTTGCTTCCAGGTACGGTTTTCATTTCAATGAGAAAAAAATGCTTGCTTCCTAAAATACGACTCAAGACAAATATATGCGTGAACATCTTCGATGAAGGTTGAATTAACATAAAATCTTGCATAAATCAAAGAATAAATAAATCTATGTAAAATCTTCGAAGATTCAAAATGTTGCACATCGATTTCATAGATTTTACAAAGCTAGAAATCCCGGAAAATTTCATTTTATTTCGTTTATTTTGCAAAGTTCTCTCAAGTCTTTGAAAATCCTTTGAAATAATTGGGGGTCTTTCAAAACCACTTCAAATCTTGTGAAATCCTAAGAAATTCTTCGACATTCCATGTCATTTTTGAAATCTCTTAAAACTCCTTGAACTATTTAAAAAAAAAATTAAAAACGTTCAAATTCTTGAAAATGTTTTTTACGTTCCTTCATATCCCTTGAAATTAAATTTTTTACTGTTGAAATCAAAGTCCTTAGAAATATTTTAAATCCTTCGCGATTGAATGATTTTCTTTAAATCTCGTGAAGTTCGTTGGAATACCTTAAAATCCTTTGAAATTTTATTTTATTTATTTTCCCAATTTCTCTGAAAAAAGTCTGTTAAAATCCTTATCAATCTTTAAAATCTCTCGAAATCTTTGAAATTATTGAAGATTCAATAAAATCCTTTAGATCTTTTAAAATTCCTTGAAATACCTTAAAATCTCTTGCCACATTTGAAATCGCAAAGAATTCCTCGCATTTTAATTGCACTGAATTTATTTCTTAAAGTTCTCTAGAAGTCCCTTGAAATTTTTGAAATCTTTCAAAATACTTTGGAATCTGTTTAAGGAGCTTAAAATCTTTGAAAATCCCATAGATGTGTAACGATGATAACAGTGACTTGCGAGCCCGTTGAACAGTTTCCAAAAAACATTCCATAAAAACTTAGGTAAAACCATTGTAAACAATTTTCAACTACATTTATCAGACGTCGGATAATTTTTATCGGCATCCCGATACAAATTATTTAGGATTTACTGTGCGAAACTTGTTCAAAGCAGGCGTACGGGAAGAGAAAAATATGTCGGATGAGAAAATTAAAATGCGGAAAAATATGCCGGAAGATTAAACAAGAAAAATGTAATCCTCTGTTTCTTGTTGCAGAATTAAGTTCAGAGTTCGACGATTTACTTAATAACATCCCTAATCCTGGTGTTTCTCGTGGCGGACATTCTTCTCCTCCTGCCACTCGTGGCGGACCTTCTTCTCCTCCTGCCACCGAGCCGTCTCTTCGTGCCAGGCCCAGATCTCCTCCTGCCAATCGTCGTGGTTTTCGCCTAGGTAATCTTAGCACTGCAGAACTTAGATCTGTTCGGCTTATTCCCTACACGAATCCGAACCGGGAGTTCGAAATTCGAAAACACACTTTTCCTCGCAATACAGTAATTAAAGTGAGAGGAAGATACAATGTCCTTGTGCCCATGCCATCTGAAGAACAAACTGTATTATCAACTTCTAGTGGTGACATCTTTGCAATATTAATGAGAAAAAATACACTTCTTCGTGGAATATATACAACAAGAATTGGCCCTCAAAAAAGGGCAAAAATAAACATGCACAGCGGCGAGATTAGTGAGATGACCCAAGAAGAAATCGATGAATCTCCCTTAGGCAAGGATCGCCCAATCTCAAGCAGTTTTGAAAAAATAATTCGGGAAGAGTTACGTCCACCATATTTATATAATTTTTTTTAAATGTAAATAAAATCAGTAAATCAATTCAGTAAGCATAACCACTCTATCATTTTTAATTGAAATTGAAGAATGGAATGCAAATTTAAACTGAATAATGGTACCATTAAATTGAATTGAATCTCGGCGGGATTATATTTTATCATGAATCTCCCATACCTATCAATTTTGCTTCCCCATACTGGAAGCTTTGTAATGGTAACATTTTCCAAATTTGTTAAATTCATTTAATAAACCTTCCTCAATTTAAAAATGTCTAATACAATGTTCTAAGCAATTGTCCGGATGTGTGTGTGGATATCAGCCTTTTTTGTGAACACGATAACTAGAAAACGGTTGCAGATAAATTGATGAAACTTGGAGGGCTTATTTTCCTCACTAATATTTTGAAACTGACCAAAGGATTTCAGAAAATATTTATTGCATTTTTTAGCACTCAATAATATTTTAAAAATCGGTTTTTTATAGTAAAACTTTTTTCATTAGCATAATTCAAAGTTGATGCAAGAATATAAAAGATTCTTTGTTCCGAGACGAATCGATTGACTTATAATATTAATACATTTTATTGAAAAGTAGAGAAGTTATGGTAATTTATATATTTTGAATATCGGTTTTTTATAGTAAAACTTTTTTAATTAACATAATTCAAAGTTGATGCAAGAACAGGAAAGATGTGTTCATACGAGTCGAATCCATTGACCTATAATATTAATACATTTTATTGAAGAGTGAGGAAGCTCTGGTAATGCATAATATTTCTACAAAAAAAAAGACTATTTTTCAACAAAATGCGTGAATTCTCAAGCAAATTTTTAAATTTTCAACCAAAAAAAAGATAAATTTTGTACCAAAAAGTTGAATCTTGATCTAAAAAACATCAGTTCAACGGACAAATTTTCAACTAAAATAATGAATCTTCAACTGGAATAGTTGAATTTTCAACCAAGAAGAATAATTTCTACCAAAAAAGAAGAATTAAAAAAAAAAGTTACATTTTCAAACAAAGTAATTAGTTTTCAACTAAAATGATAAATCTTCAACTGGAATATTTGAATTTTAAACCAAAAAAATGACATTTCAACTAAAATAATCCACGATTAACTGGAATAATTGACTTTCAAAAAGAAAAAAAAGAACTTTTACCAAAAAATACGAATTTTCAACTAAAAACGATCATTCTTCAGTCAAAAATTGACTGGTAAAATTTTCATTTGAAATAAATTAATGTTCAATCAAAAAGATGAATTTTTAGACTGCAATAATGGAATTTTCAACTGGAATAGTTACATTTTCAGTTAAAAAAATAATTTTCAAAAAAAAAAGATCAACAAAACACCTAATGTTTCAACTGAAATAGTTAAATTTTCAGTAAAAAAATCAATTCTCAGGCAAAGAAAAAACAAATTTTCCATAAAATAGCTCATTTTGCATGAAAGTGATGAATTTTCAATTAAAATTATGAATCTTCAACCAAAAAGTTAATTTTTTACAAAAAACTTTTTCAGCCAAGTAATTAAATTTTTGTTCCAAAAAAGGTGAATTCTGAACGGAAAAAGGTAGTAGTTGATATTTCAACCAAAAAAGATTTTAATTTTCAATAAAAACAATTGAATTGAACCAAAAAAAAAGGATTGCAAAAAAACTGTTGAATTTTTAAGTTAAAAGATGAATTTTCAACCAAGAAGATTAATTTTCTACCAAATGGAACGAATTTTTCATAAAAATACATGAATTTTCAACCAGACACTTGGATTTTCAACTTTCCTGACTTCATGAAAAATTTCCTGACATTTCCAGGTTTTTCCAGGTATATAAAAATTCCCTCATAATTCCAGGTTTTCCAGGTTTTCCAGGTAGGGTAGATACCCTGATTTAACTTTCAACAAAAATTCTTCAGAGAATTAATTTAATTCTTTTAATTTAGTAAATAATTTGTAATTTCATGGAAATTAAATTAATGGAATGTATCTATCTCATTCAGAAAAAATACGAAAAAAATGAAATCCTACCAAAAACATGCACGATGAAAAAAAAATCTGCCAAGTCTGCCAAGTTTTATAAATCAAAGTTGGCCATGTAATTAGGAAATTCGAACTCTCCTATAAATTCTCTCTCTTATAAATTTTCAAAATTGTTCAGCCAAAAAACTTTACTCATTACTTGTTCCTTTCAAAAAAATTACAGAGATGAATTAAAAAAACATATATGGAGTTATTTCAATAGAAAGCTTAACGATATTTTCCATGTTAAATACAAATACTCCGGAGGCATCCCCAAAACATAAATTCGACGCTACTTACTTTAGCCTGTTCTTTTAAGTAAAACTTGGTTCAGAGCAGGCGTGTCGGAAGAGAAAAATATTCTGGCAGAGAATGCGCAAGGAAAATTAAAGCCTCTGTTTCTTGTCGCAGAGTTTAGTTCGCAGTACGAGGATTTACATAATTGCACCCCCATCCCCGGTGTTCCTCGTGGCGGAGGTCCTTATTCTCTTGATTTGTCTCTTTCTCTTGCACCACCTCATTCTTCGGATTCTCAAGTCACGTCTTCTCCTACTGCCGAGCCTTCTCTTCGTGCAGAGTCCAAGTCTCCTCCTGGCACTCGTTCTCTTTTCGACCTACGCGGACATGAAATTGAAGGATTCAGATCTGTTCGGCCGAGCCGTCTCTTCATGTCAGGTCCAGATCTTCTCCTGCCGAGCCTTCTCTTCGTGCCAGGTCCAAGTCTCCTCCTGGCACTGGTTCTCTTTTCCACCTACGCGGACATGAAATTGAAGAATTCAGATCTGTTCGGCCTAGCCGTCTCTTCATGGCAGGTCCAGAACTCCTCCGGCCGAGCCTTCTCTTCGTATCAGGTCCGGAAATCCTCCGGCCGAGGTTTCTCTTCGTGCCAGGTCTAGGATTCCTCCTGCCAGTCGCTCGTCTTCTTTACGCCTAAGTGGAATTAAAATTGTAGACCTTATATGTGTCATCCAGGGACACTCGGTTGATGTAGAGAATACTCTCAGCAAACAAGACTTGTGAGACCTTGATTACAGGGATACTGATGTATTTCAATCAGGTCTGTGAAAGTCAATGGAGTTGTTCTTAGAAATGGGCTCCTGGTTCGTTTGAATGCTCGAGAATCAGATGATACTAATCTCCCCCGATTTGGTTTGATAAAAGAAATTATAATTTCAAAGAAAAAAAGAAGGCTACCTTCCTTGTTCAGACTGTGAGACTCTGCATTTCGATCCTGATTTGAATGCTTATTCAGTTCGTTATGGACCTGAAGATGCTCCTTCTACTTTTCTCTTGCCAAAAAAACTTGCCCATTATAAGCCTTTTTCTGTTTAGACTGAACCGACTTCCAATGAGCTACTTGTTAGTTTACGTCATATAATTCTTGAATTTCTCTTTTTGCAAAATCAACTGTTGTAGATGAGTCCATAGATGGAGAGACTCTTATGGACTTGACAGAAAATGACTTACGACGGACTTTGGAAATAAAATTAGGACCTGCCAAGAAGCTCATGAATTTTATTTGAGAAAATAAAGAGGGAAGTCAAACTAATGATAATTTTAGAATCGAGCTCAGCTTTTTTTACGAAAATACTCATTAAATCTCAAAATAAAAAGACTTTGGATATAATATTGGGTATTTGGATTTTAAAGGAAAAACATCGTGCAGCAGATGAACCAGTAGTTGAAAACCTTCTGAATAATGTTGAACAGGAATGGTTCAATGAGCTTCGATTGCCTGCATTTATTACTGTGATCCCATTTGTGTATTCTGTAAGTTTGGTGAAAGAAATATCATTAGTTCAAGTTGAAATTCTTTACATTTATAAATTTACATTTCTTTTAGACGATTACAACTTTAACTGATGTTTTAAGAAACCAACCCCAGGGACCACCGGTCTTAGAGAGAATCGAAAACAAAGACTTCGGAGAAGAGGAAAGACTCATATTCGTTCGAATGTTGGTTGCCGACTTAGCAGAAGTGAATAATAATGATTTGTGTGGTTTTTTCTCAAATATTTTTTCTATCTAGTATTGATCAACTTTTAATTTATTTTCGTATTTCTTCTGTATGATGTGATAAATTTCTTTTTTAATATGGTTATCCTCCTAAAGAAGCTAAATGGGCACTACCCAAAGCCGAGCATTCCCATTTTTAAGGAATAGCGAAACTTCTTCCGGATGTGTAAGATAATCATTTTTTTAATTTTTGCGCACGGCTACAATAAAATCAATTGAACCGATTAACAAAAACTCTTATCTGTATAGGTGTACGGTAATAGTTTTCATGGCTTTTTTTAGGAAACATGTTTCAAGAATTTATAATATTATCATCATTTGGGTTTCATTGCAGATGTAACATATGTGATCCTTAATATAAAATCTCTAAACGATATTCTTGATTTCGATAGTCACGATTATATCGTTTGCGCCTGCTATGGGTGTGACACGAGGCATCAGTGCGTTAGAAAGTGATGGAACATGTCACGTTTCGATGGTCACGATTATATCGTCTTCGCGGCTATGGGTGTGACACGAGGCATCCGTGCGTTAGAAAGTGATGGAACATGTCACGATTATTTACTTTCGCCTGCTACATGCGTGTGACACGAGGCATCAGTGCGTTAGAAAGCGATGGAACGTGTCACGATGTCACGTTCTTCAGTTGGATTCATTTGATCCCAACGGAGCCGCCTTGATCTGCGCTTGCTTGGATTGTAGTGACGTTCATTGGCTACAGTGCGCGTCTGCATTTAAATTTTAAATACGGACGCAAACTAGAGCCAATGAGTGCCATTCAATCGAAGCATGCGCATGTCTTTTGGCATCACTGTTGGAAATAGTATAAGCGAATTGAATCGTAGTTCGAGTTCGAAAATGCGACAACGTGTTTCTTCGTATTTAGTAATGTGATGCGCCTGTTTGTATACAAACTCGTGTACGTTTCGGTTCTACTTTTTTAAAATAATTAGAAGAATTTGAAATATTTTGAGATATTATGAAAGATTTTAAGGAGTTTTCAATTCATTTCAAAAGATTTCAAAGTGATATATATTGTAGGAAAATATTTGACAGAATTTCAGAAGATTCCAAGAAATTTGTTATTTATTGTAATAATTTGAAGGGACTTTAAAGGACTGGGCATATTTTAGGGCATTTGAAAAGAATCCAAGGCATCTGAAATTCCAAAAGATTTTAAAGGGTTTGAAATATTTTAGGATATTTTAACAGATTTCAAGGAATTTTCAACTGATTTTAGTAATTTAATTGATTCAAAAGGATTTGAAATATTTTAGAGTATCTTAAAAGATTACAAGGTTTTTTCGGAAGCTTTAAAATGTTTCGAGTAATTTAAAAATATTGTAACTAAATCATTAGGACATTTTAAACGATTGCAAGGAATTTTCAAGAGTTCTAGAAAGTTTTAAAGTGATTTGAAAGAACTCGAAATATTTTAGGGAATTTTGCAGGTATTTGTTTCAACAATTTCGAAGGATTTTAACGGATTAGGAGAGTTTTAGATAATTTCAAAAGAATGAAAGACATTTTCAAAAGATTTATATAATTTAAAGTAGTTTACAAATTTTTTAGAGGATTTGAAAACTTTTAGAGTATTTCAAAGTATTCCAAGGAACTTTCCATTTATTTCAGTAATTTAATTGATTTCAGCAAATTTGAGATGTTCTATAGTATTTAAAAAAAATTCACGGCATTTGCGAAAGCTTTACAACATTTTAAGGGTTTGAAAACTTTTAGAGTAACTTGAAAGATTTTAGGGAATGTTTAAAGATTCGAAGGAATTTTTTTTATTTCAATAATTTGAAGAAATTTAAAAGGATTGGAAATATTATAGGGTGTTTTGGAATAATCAGAGGCATTTTCAAGAGATTTGAATAATTTAAATGGATCTCGAAAGATTTTGAAGGATTTGAAATGTTTTAGGGTATTTTAACAGATTCTAAGGAATTTTCAATTGATTTCAGTAATTTAATTGGATTTCAGAGGATTTAAAAAATATCAAGTGATTTTAAAGATTTCAGCTGAATATATATTTTAGGAAAATATTTCAGAGAATTTCAGAAGATTCCAAGGAATTTTTTTTTATTTCAATAATTTGAAGAAATTTTAAAGGATTGGGCATATTGTAGTGTATAGTAAAAGAATCCAAGGTATTTTAATGAGATGTTAATAATTTCAATAAATTTTAAAAGATTTTAAAGGGCTTAAAATATTTAAGGGAATTTTGAAGGATTTCAAGGAATTTTGTATTTATTTCAATAATTTGAAGGAATTTTTAAAGATTAGAAACATTTTCGGGTATTTCAAAAGAATCCCAGGTATTTTCAAGAGATTTCAACAATTTGATGGAATTTCGACAAAATCAGAGGATTTGAAAACTTTTAGAGTTTTCTTCAACATTCCAAGGATTTTTCATTTCATTTCAGTAATTTAATTGATTTCAGAGGATTTGAAATATTCTAGAGTAATTTAAAAGATTCGAAGGCATTTTCGAAAGCTTTGAAATGTTTTCAGTGATTTTTAATGTTTTAAAGGTCTTGAAATATTTTGGGGAATTTCTAATGAATCCAATGATTTTTTTTATTTGAATAATTTGAAGGAATTTCAAAGGATTAGAAATATTTTAGGCTGTTTTTAAAATTTTCATTTTATTTTAAAGAGATTAACAAAATTTCAAGAATCCAAGGAATTTTCAATTGATTTCAGAGGATTTTAAATATTTTAGAGTATTTAAAAATATTTGAAGGCATTTCAAAAAAAATTTCAAGTTTCAAGGAATATAAAAGAAGTTTCAAGGATTTGAAAATCTTTAGATTATTCTAAAAGATTTCAAGGAGTTTTCAATTAACTTCAGTAATTCAATTGATTTCAGAGGATTTGAAATATTTTTTAATATTTTAGAAGACTCCAAAGCATTTTCGAACGCTTCAAAAACTTTCAACTTTCAAGTAATTTTAGAATATTTCAAATAAATATTTAAGGAATTTGAAAAGACTCAAAGGCATTTCCAAGAGATTTCAATCATTTAAAGGAATTTTAAACAATTGTAAAGAATTTGAGAACTTCTAGAGTATTTTAAAAGATACCAAGACATTTTCGAAAGTTTAAAAAAGTTTCAAGTGATTTTTAAAGAATCAAAGGATTTTTTTTTATTTCAATAATTTGAAAGAATTTCAAAAGATTGGAAATATTTCAGGTTGTTTTTAAAATTTGCAAGGGATTTTGAAGAGCTTGAAAAAATTCAAGGAATTCCAAAATATTTTGAAGGATTTCAAATATCTTAGGGTATTTTGAAAGATTCTAAGAATTTTTAAATTTATTTCAGTAATTTAATGTCACTCATAGGATTTAAATTATTGTATGGTATTTTAAAAGATTCTAAGGCATTTTCAAGAGCTTTAAAATGTTTCAATCAATTTCAAAAGATTTCAAAGTATTTTAAAACTTTAAGAGTATTTCAAAAGATTATGATGAATATTTAATTGATTTTAGGTTTTAGGATATATTAAAAGATTCCAAGGAATTTTTAATTTATTTCGGTAACCTGATAGGATTTAAAATGATTAAAAATATTTCAGGGTACTTCAGAAGATTCCGAAGCACTTTCAACAGACTTACAAATTTTAAGGCATTCCAAAAGATTTTAAAGTTGTTAAAATATCTTAGGGTATTTTTAAAACATTTCAGTAGTTTGGAAACCTAATTTTGATTTGTGAATGTATTTCATGCTCTTTTTGCATAAAATTATTCATAAGAAAGTATATTTCATTTCGATTTCAAATTTAAAAAAAACGATTCTCACTATTTGAGGGCTTTTTAAAAGGGCACTTTGAGAAGGTTACAATACAAAAATTTCTAGGAATTCCCAAGGATTTGACTGATTTTAAGGTATTTGAAAAATTTGCATAGACTATTAAAAAGTTTCCTGGAATTTTGGAAAATATGGAACGATTTCGTAGGGCCTATTATGATATCTCGAAAAATTTCAAGTGATTTTGTAAGATTTCCGAGGATTTTAAGGGATTTTGAAAGCTCACAAGGTATTTTTATAAAATTTCCAGGATTTCAGGTTATATATAGATTTAATGTAATTTCAAGGGATATTATAATATTAAAATAGATTTCTAAGAATTTATTCACAAGAATTCATGGATTTCGTATGATTCCAAAAAGATTTTCAAATATTTCAAGGTATTATCAAAGATTTCAAGAATTTGAAAGATTTAAGGATATCTTAAAAGATTCGAAGGAATTTTCAATTAATTCAAAGAATTTGAAATATTTAAGGTATTTTTAAAACCCAAAGGAATTCCTAAGAGCTTTAATACATTTCAAGGCATTTCAAAAGATTTAAAAGGATTTGAAATATCTAAGGGTATTTTTAAAAATTTCAAGGGATTTTCAAGAACTTAAAAAGTTTCAAGTGATTTCGAGAGATTCCAAAGAATTTGAAATATTTTAGGGAATTTTAAATGATCAACAAGTAATTTATAATTAAAAATTTAAATTAATATGAAAATATTTGTATAAATTTAATATCTCATCATATTTTAAAAGATTCCAAGGAATTTTATAAAATTTCCGAGCTTTCTAGGTTTTTGAATAAATATCAAGGATTTTAAGAAGTATTCTCAGAATTATAGGAATTGCACGAGATTTCATTTCGAATTCACCCTGAATTCTTATAAATTCTTTTGAATTCTGCAGAATTTTTTGGATTTTTTTTTAATTCACGTGAATTCTTTAAAATTCATTTAATTCTACTGAAGTCAATGTATTTTTTCATTTCTTTTTAGTTTTTGTTTAATTCATCTGGAAGTCGGCACTTGATCAAATTCTTTTAAATTTTCTAGAATTTTCCTGAACTCATTTTAAACTTACTGAATTCAATGCATTTTTTCATATTTTTCATTTCTCTTAAATTTCACTAAATTCACTACAATTTAACTGAAATTAAGGAAATTTTGGGTTTTTTTAAATCTTCCTGAATTTAAGTTGAATTGTTTTAAAGTCTTATGAAATTATCTTGAATTCGTTAAAATTTACCTGGAATTTTTATAAATTTCATCGAGTTCTTTGAAATTCTTTTTAATTCAAAAGGACATTAGTTACATTATTAATCCTCATTAGCCACTGTTAGTCACTTTTTGGGTAGGGAATTAATCGCTTTTGGTCAATTCTTTTGTTTAAATATGTAACTCTTTAAATTTTTTCAAGATTATAATAATTCATCTGAATTCTTTTAAATTAAATCAATTATGTTCAATTAAATTCAATCAATTTTTTTTAAATTTTCAGTTTTTGTTTCATTCATTTTGATGCACATATTGGCTTTTAGTCACTTTTTGGATTAGAAATTAGTCTTGCTGCAAAAAACGTCGAATTAAAAATTATTGCTTCACACTCACGAGATATTCTCTGGAAATCTGTTTTTCAACAACATCGCATTCAAAATACAATACCTTCGAATAATTGTCAATCCGACGTTTTTTGTAGTGCACTTTTTTCTGTTTTTTTTCGGTTCAAATAGGTCACTTTTTAAAAAAAAATTAGAGCAGTGGCAGCCTTTAGAATAATAAATTGCAAATCCAGGTCTCGGGCTCAACACACTATTGACACTTTTTTTTAAAGGGATGACGCTGTTTTGCTACTATTTCGAAGAAAATACACTAAAGACACTATTTTCATCTCAAAAACACGAATTTATCAACCAAGAAAGATTTTTCAAACAATAAAAAAAATGTCATAAAAAATGTTGATTTTTCAAGCCAAAAACATTGGCTTTCCACAAAACTGTTAAATGTTTAACTAAATATTCAAATTTTCAATCAAAAAGATGAATTTTTAAACAAGAAGATTAATTTTCTATCAGAGAAGAAGAATTTTGAAGGAAATCTGTACATAAATTTTTAACCAAACATTTGAGCTTCTGCGAGCTCACTTCTCATAAAAAATTCTAAATAATCGAACTTAAATTCTCAAATGATGACTTTTGAAATTAGATTAATCAATGACAATGGATCAAGGGACCGCTATATTTCTATGGAATTCCTATTAGAAAATTACATTAAAATTCAGTGTTTGAAACTTGAAAAGCGTGAAGTCAATTTTGATGCTAATTGGGAACCTCATATAGTTGATAATGTTTCTTTTATAATTTTTGTAAATAATCGGGTATTTCGTTTCACGTTTATCGTCCTCACAGGATTGGTCCTGACTAGGACAAATTAAATTGTCGAAAAGTCCCAACTCTTATGAATTAATTTCATAAGAGGGCCATGCGATACAACTAAAGTTAGAAACAATGATCGTTTTAATTAAAAATTCAAACTGCTCTACTGAATCCAGGCATGTTTTTTGTTGCAGAGTTTAGTTCACAGTACGATGATTTAAATAATGGCACCTCTAATCCTGGTATTCCCCGTGGCGGACGTTCTCATTCTCTTGACTTGTCGCTTTCTCTTGCCAGACCTCATTCTCCGGTCAGGCCTCCTCCTCCTGCTGAGCCTTCTCTTCGTGCCAGGTGCAGGTCTCCTCCTGCCATTCCTTTTACTCGTCGCCAACGTCGAATTCCACTTGAAGAAATGAGATCTGTTCGGCTCATTCCCCGCACGAATCTGAACCAGCGATTTGAAATTCGAAGATACACTTTTCCTCGCAATGCACCAATTCAAGTGAGAGGAAGATATAATATCCTTGCGCCCATGCCAACCGGAGAACAAACTGTATTATCAGCGCCCGATGACTACGTCTTTGCAATATTCGAGAGAGGCAATACTATTCTTCGCGGAATGTATATAATAGGATATAAAGGCATTTCAAAACGGGCAAAAATAAACATGTACAGTGGCGAGGTTAAAGAGATGACTCCAAGAGAAATCGACGAATCTCCCTTAGGCAAGGATCGCCCAGTCTCAAGCTACTTTGAAAGAATAACAGTACACGACTTTCGTCCACGAAGATTTTTTAATTTTTTGTAAATGTAAATAAAATAAAGATTTGCGGTAGCAAATCGCCGCTAATTACAAGAACAAAAAATACAGCAAATCTATTTTCTCAGGGCAAATATATAAAATTTTAATCTTTCACCTTTGTCAAGGGCCAGAGACAAACCCATCAAACCGATGGACACAGCATTTTAAATAAACATGCACGACATCATTTCCTAGTGCTATTTTTTAGGAATTTATGATACTTTCATTAGTTTGTGGAATTTATAGCAGCCTTATTTGTTTTAAAAATAAAAGCGTTTTATGTTTTACAAAATTTTTGTTTTCCTTTGCGCACGGCTATAGCCAAATCTATTGATCTGGTAAAGATAACATTGTAACGGCAAGTGTGCCGTACAATTTTCTAGTACTTCGTATCAAGAATTTATAGTATTATTATCAGTTTCTAGATTTTCATAGATTTCATCATATAAAATTAAATTTAAGAATGTCAGTGTTTAATCGTACTACAAAATTTTGTTGTTGTTGTTGAAAGAAATGATATTTAGAGGTGGTGCAAGCCCCGTGAAGTTTAACACGTATTTCCCATAAGAAAAAAAAACGTTTTTGTACATTTTATTCACAATTAGCCATATAGTACCTATAAAATATTATTTTTCAAATAGCACCCCCATAAGTCTGTTTTATAGGGATCCAAGAAAAGCCCATAAGCGAAAAAAATGGGTTTTGCGAGTTTTTGGCGCTAATTATGATTTCTTTGCGTTTTCTTAAAATGCAGATTATTTCGAATACGCAAAATACTACGTTATACTGACAATTAGATGCTAAATAAATTGTTTAAACAATTTATTATTGTTTTCAGCATTTTTCTCTTAGAATGGTGATAGAAAGCCGCGGTTTTTAAAAAAATATTTCCACTTGTTGTCCAATTTTCAATTAGAGAGGTGATAATGCTAATAAATGTTATTCATTAATGTTAATAAAAATAATTGTTGAAACAATTTATTATTATTGTTAATAATATTCTCTTAGAATAATGCTAGAAAATTGCAGTTTTTTCACAAATTTTCCACTTTTTGTCCAATTTTCAATTAGAATGAGGTAAATAATTCATTGAACAAAAAGTTGAAAACTTCAGAAAAAACGGCAATTTCTAGCATTATTCAATGATAATATTCCTAACAATAATAATAAATTGTTTAAAATATATGTTTGCTAACATTAATGAACATTAATGAATTAAACATTAATTAACATTGCCTCTCTCTAATTGAAAAAAAGTATGCAAATAAAATTAAAATAAAAACTACGCGTCCTATCAAAAATAAAATATAAGAAATTTGTATCTCTTTTTTGGCTGAATAACTTTTGTGTATCAATGTTGTTGCCGTACCTTTTGTCGTCTTTCCACTTTTTCATTTTTATTTTCAATGTTATTTTTTGCGATTAAAACCAGAACGAGGCGGCCTATCAAAAAGTGACTTCTAAAAAACTTGTAGATGTGTTTTTAGTGCACAATTTATTTTTCGTAATTTTTTTCGTAGCTTGTGTCGTTTTTCCAAAAAATTTTATTTTTAAAATTTTTAATGTTACTTTTGACGAGTAAAACAAAAAGTACGCATCATATCAAAAAACAGGAACTGTTATTTGTTTTTTCAAAGCTTGTGTTGTTTGTCCAAAAAATTTTGTTTTTAATCTTTTTTTATGAATGAACCAAAACCTACGCGTCTTATCAAAAAGTGATTAATAACAAATTTGCAGATCTTTTTTGGGTGCACAATTTTTGTCTATTAATCTTTTTTCGTATCTTGTATCTTTGAAATTCATTTAATTAAACCGTCCTCAATTTAAAAAGGTCCAATACAATATTCTAAGCTATTGTCCGGATGTGTAGCAATCAATAATATTTTAAAAATCGGTTTTTTGTAGTAAAACTTTTTTCATTAGCATAATTCAAAGTTGATGCATAGATAAAAAAGATTCCTTGGTTCAAAACAAATCGATTGACCTATAATATTAATACATTTTATTAACGAGTAGGGAAGTTATGGTAATTTATATATTTTGAAAATCGGTTTTTTA
>CAKNYM010052421.1:84473-95254 GCA_932195095.1 Andricus curvator
GGGAAGTTATGGTAATTTATATATTTTGAAAATCGGTTTTTTATAGTAAAACTTTTTTCATTAACATAATTCAAAGTTGATGCAAGAACAGAAAAGATGTGCTGATTCGAGACGAATCGATTGGCCTATAATATGAATACGTTTTATTGAAGAGTAGAGAAGTTATGGTAATTTATATATTTTGAAAATCGGTTTTTTATACTAAAACATTTTTCATGAACATAATTCAAAGTTGATGCAAGAATATAAAAGATTCCTTGGTTCGAGACGAATCGATTGACCTATAATGTTAATACATTTTATTAAAGAGTAGGGAAGTTATGGTAATTTATATACTTTCAAAATCGGTTTTTTATAGTAAAACTTTTTTCATGAACATAATTCAAAAGTTGATGCAAGAACAGAAAAGATGTGTTGATTCGAGACGAATCGATTGAAATAAATACAAAAAAAGTGGAAACACTCAAGACCGAATTCACAGCCAGTTTTAAATATTGTAAATGCTATAAATCTGATAATTTTCTTCTTATCGTAAAAAGTCATAGGGATAAATTGTTCGCGTTTCTGAGTACTAGGAACAGCCATACATAAAATTTTTGAACCTTGAAAAATACGGTTAAAAAATCTTGATCATTTTTTCGAGAGTGATCGTGTTTACGGACGGATGAACAGACAGACAGATGGACGCTATTGCCAAAACTTGATTTTCGGTTTCAGGGGGTCTTAAAACGTGGAGATCCTTTAAAAAACTGTGATGTCAAATTTCGGACAATTCTAATGTTTTCTCAATCATAAATTATGAGAATGTAAAAAAAAACGGTACATAAAAATATCAGTGTTCCTGTATGTCGTAATCGCGGCGAGAGTGCTACAACCTTGCCAAACTTTGCCCAAATAGAGAGAACCCACACCACCTCTCTCACGTGGTAGAGCAGGCTGATAACAAATTTTCAGTGTGGTTACAGTGTCAATCAAATTCTTCATTAATACATTAATTAGTTTTTCCTCTGATCAAAAAAGATGAGGATTACTTCTACTCTCGTTTTATACTTGGGGGCCATCCTCAATTCTATTGGTGAATATAAAACTATAATATATCTAGGCTCTATGCAGCGAGAGAATACTCAACGGAAAATACGAATTTGCGTCAAGTTTTCGCAGGCTATAATAAAAGTGTGGAGTTTAGGCGTAGTTAAATAATTTTCAAGTTTCCATTTTAAAGAAATCCTTTCCTTCGAAATTTATGATTTCTCTCAAATTTTACGGCTGATTATTCCGACACAGCTGGATTTGCTCCGCCTTTTCCTGAAAAAACTGCGCGACGTTGAGTATTCTCTTGCTGAACAAAGTATATAATTTTTAGTACATTTTTCAAGTCTAGGGGTTCCTTTTAGACTCTCTTTTAACGCACGAAAAGGATTTTTGGCGCGGATCAATATAATTTAAGTTATTAATAATTTTGACTTTTTAAAAAAAATAGTTTTGTTTCAAAATGTCGAAAAATATTGATTTTGGAAAAAAATGTTATTCACAAAAGTTGTAGATCTCGTTGCAACACATTTTTTTTAGATGTATACTTTTTTTCTAGAATTAATATTTTTCGTAAAAATTACAAAAATGAATTTTCAGATTTTTTGTTGGAACAGGGGCTCGGCTAAAAAAAAGCGTCCTAATCTTCGGCATTTTGAAATCAATTAACACTCAAATGTACGAATATAAAAAATATGTGTTTCGACGAGATCTGCAACTTTTATCAAGAAGATTTTTTCCAAAATCAGCATTTCTCGAGATTTTGAAAAAAAAACTAATTTTAAAAAAAGTCAAATTTCAGCAAAATTGTTGTTTGGTAAAATCGGGATGGCCGTTTTAATCAAAGAAAAAAATTCTCGGTCATTTCCCGGTTCGCAAACATTTTTCACGGTCAATGAAATTAAAAAATTCGAATTCTAAAGATAAAAAGTTTTCCATTTGAAGTAATAAAAACTGAGCTGCAAATCGTTTTAAGCAATTTTAGGCTAGAAACATTAAAAATTGAGCGATTACATTTTTTTATAAACTGAACACTTCCTAAATTAGAAGTTAAATTATTTTTATTTCAAATAGTTTAAAAGTCCTTGAAAAGCTTTTTAAATTTTAAAACCTTCAAAAATCTACAGGTTGTTTTAAATTTTTTGAATTTTTCCTAATATCTTTCCTGAAATTTGGAAAAAAAATTCCTGCAAAATTAACAATATTTTCTTTAAATCTTCCGGAATCATTTTTGACAATTTTTGAAATATTTTTAAGTCTTTTTATATATTCTCTTAAAATTAATTTTTCAAAATAAACAATTTATTCTAAATTTTCCTAGGGATCTTCAGAAAATGTTTTTTCTTTTTTTGAAGCTTTTCATAGTTCTCCAAAAGCTTCCAAATTTTTTGTTCAAAATTTGCAAAAATCTATATTTTGTTCAAAATTCTACAATTTTACTTACAAATTAAAAGTTTTCAAAGAGAAGAATTAAAATTGTAATGTTCAAAGTTTTATATTTTTTCTAATTACTGATTTTAAATGAAAAGAGGAATAATTCTAAACATTAAGCAATTGACCTTTTTCTTAATTAAAAATTTCAAATTGTCAAATTTTAGACTGAAACAATATTTGAAATGTAATAAATTTGAATATAATAATTAATTACTAATAATAATATTTTTACCAAAAACTAGTTTAATTTTCCGTAAAAACTGTTCAATTGAACCCAAAAATACAAGAAGAGTTGAATTTTCAACCAAGATAGATTTTTTTATCAAAAATTCTTCATTTTCTACCTGAATAATTGACTTTCTGATAAAAAAGAAATTTTTTTAAACAAAATAAATGAATTTTAAACTTAAAAATACCTATCAACTTTCTATTAAAAATGAAGTAAATACATTTTTTGCAAAAAAAAAAATCAGTTTCAAGCAAAAAAAAAAAAAAACGGAATTTCAACAAAATGTGTTAAATTTTCAACAAAATTAATGAATTTTCAAACAAAAAAGATAAATTTTCAAAAACAAAAAAATAGAATAGTTGAATTTTAAGTCAGAGAAATTAAATTTTCAATCAAATAAATGAATTTTCAACTAAAAAAGATAAATTTTCAACAACACAAAAATAGAATGAAAAAATGGAATAGTTCAATTTTTAGTTGAAAAAATTGATTTTTAATTTAAAAAACTAATTTTCAACCAATGAAATAAAATTTTAACCAAAAAGAATAATTTTTTACTAAATAGAATAATTTGTAAAAAAATACATGAATCTTCCACCAAAAATTTTAATTTTTAATGGAATTTTCAACCTGATAGTTGCATCTTCTAAAAAACATAAAATTTAAAAAAAGAATAGAATAGCTTAATTTTCAGTTAGAGAAATAAGTTTTTAAGCAAATTAAATAAGTTTTCAACGAAATAGTTAAATTTTAAACTAAACTAATGAATTTCTTCCCAAAAAGATTAAATGTCCATGAAAAAAAATCTCTGCAAGAAATTAAATTTCAACCAAAAAGATTGATTTTCTACCAAAAAGAATCATTTTTAACAAAACACACAAATTTACAACCAAATATTTAAATTTTTAATGGAATTTTCAACAAAATAGATGAATCTTCAACTAAACAGCATAAATTTTCAACAAAGAATAGAATAATTTATTTTCAGTTAGAAAAATAAGTTTGTAAGCAATTTAAATAAATTTTTAACGAAATAGTTAAATTTTCAATAAAAAAAAATGAATTTTTAACCAATAAAATTAATTTTCTACCAAAAAAGATTAAATATCTATCAAAGAAAACTTAGTTAAATTTTTAGTTAAAAAAAATTAATTTTGAATAAAGAAAAACTAATTTTCATCAAATGAAATAATTTTTTAACTAAAATAGATAAATTTTTATCTAAAAAGGATAAACTTTCAACAAAAAATAGAATAGTTTAATCTTCAGATAAAGAAATAAGTTTTTAAGCAAATAACTTAAATTTTCATAGAAGTAGTTAAATTTTCAAGGAAACAAATTAATTTTCTACCGAAAAGATTACATGTCAATCAAAAAATTTCAAAACTAAATTTAATTAACTTTTTAGTTCAAAAAATTTATTTCCAGTTTGAGAAATTTTCAAAATTGGTTTCAAAATGGGTCCGCCGCAGCGGACCCATATAAGATGACCAAAAATGGTATTTTCTGTAGTTTTCAATAAAAAAGACACAAATTTTATGAAAAAATCTTGTTAACAGCTACAAAAGCAGGTGGTGACTTTGAAAATTAAACATTTTCAAAAAATACAAAATGGCGGCTGTTTAGATTGCAAACCAATTAATAATAATTTCCGCATTGACAATCACAGCCGAAAAATTTAAAAAATCCAGAATAAGGGATAGTTAAAATTAAAGATGAATAAATAATGTCAATATTTTTCAACGGAGGCCTCTGAACCTTGACAAGATAAGCAAGTTTATTTTCAGAAACTATGCAATAGACCATGACAGTCACTGACTGAACTTGAAATAATTATAGGATCAAGGTACTATAAAATCTCTTAAGTTTTGTAAAATTCTCTGAAAACAATAAAATTAATTAAAATCTTTGAAATATTTCAAGGAATCTGCATTATCATCAGAGAAAAACAGAAATTTTAACGTCTTTTCAGACTAGATGGTGAGATGAATTAAAAATTAGTTTAATTAATCTTTTTTCTGAAAAAAAGATCTTCTCCTTTCGTTCCGCTGGGAATCGAACCTCAGAACTGCCGATTCCCGGTCGGGTGCTTTCCCATTGAGCTACTAGAGAGATCGAGAGAAGAAACTTTTTTCAGAAAATCTCTTAAGTCTGGTAAAATTGTGTGAAAACAATAGAAATTAATTAAAATCTTTGAAATTTTTCAAGGAACCTGTATTATCATCAGAGAATAACAGAAATTTTTTTAACGTCTTTTCAGACTAGACATAGATACGAATAAAAAATTATTGTAATTAATTTTTTTCTGAAAAAAGATCTTCTCCTTTCGCTCCGCTGGAAATCGAACCACAGAACTTAAGATTGATGGCCGGGTACCATCAGCCGAAATTAAGAACCCATTAAGCTACTAGAGAGATCGAGAGAAGAAATTTATTTCAGAAAATACACGCATTATTTTGCTATATGGTATGAGTTAAATTTTTCAAGGAATCTGTATTATCATCAGAGAATAACTGAAATTTTAACGTCTTTTCAGACTATATGGAGATATGAATTAAAAATTATTTTAATTAGCGAAAGAAGATCTTTTTTCACAAAAAAAAATAATTAAAATTATTTTTAATTCATATCTCCATCTAGTCTGAAAAGACGTTAAAGTTTCTGTTATTCTCTGATGATAATACAGATTCCTTGAAAAATGTAACTCCTACCATCTAGCAAAATAACGCGTGTATTTTCTGAAAAAAGTTTCTTCTCTCGATCTTTCTAGTAGCTCAAAGGGAAAGCACCCGACTGGCAATCGGAAGAGCTGAGGTTCGATTCCCAGAGGAGCGAAAGGAGAAGATTTTTTCAGAAAAAAAAATTAATTGAAATAATCATTGAAATACTTCGAAATGTTGTAACTTCCTTCATATCCCTTAAAATAAAGTTTGTAAAAGTTGTTCCCTAAAGTTCCCAAGAAATTCTTTGAAATCTCTTAAAATTCCCTGAAAATCCCGTAAATCCTTTGAAATAATTGAAGGTTTGTAAAATCCCATAAAATCTTGAGAAATGCTACAAAATTCCTTGAAATCTTTTAAAATAACTTAAAATTTTTCAAATTCTTAAAGACTTTTTTTAGTTAATTTATTTCCTTCTAAATTGTTGAAATTCGTAGAAGTCTCTTGCAATAAATTTTTTTTATCCCATGAAGTTCTATAGAAATTAGTTGACTTCCCTTAAAATCCATTGAAATTTCAAATACAAATAATTATATAATATAATTTATATTAAAATATAATAAATATAATTTAAAATGATTTATTTACTGAAATTCTACTAAAAAAAACCTTTGAAGTCCTTAGAAATCTTGGAAATCCTTGGACATTTAATCAATATTTCTAAAAGTATAATTACAAACTTAATTTAAAACTGAACAAGATTTAGAAAAATAAAAAACTAAATTTAGATTTTTGAAGATTTCGAAATAAAATTTTGAAGCTTTTTAAGCATCTTTAAAGGTTTAAAATTTTTTTTAAATTCTCAAGTTTGCTGGGAAAATTTAAAATTATTTTTTATTTTGAAAACTTAATTTTAAGAGAATATTTAAAAAGATTGAAAAAAATTTTGTGAATGATAAATTACAATTGAACAATTATTAATTTGTTAAATAATCAAGTAAGTTTAAAATATATTTCGAATTTTTGAAAAGATTCCAAAATAATTTAAAACGTGAAAAGATTTCAAAAAATAAAAAATATAATGTAGATTTTTCAAGATGTCAAACACAAAATTTACAAGCTTTTTAAGCATTTCGAAAGGCTTTAAAAATTTGTATCATAATTCCTAGAAAAACTAACAATAATTTTTTTTTAAATTAATTTTAAAAGTTTAAAATTCAAAAGTATTCCACGTTGAGTATTTTAATTTTCGGTTCAGTTTTTACAACATCAAATGAAAAAATTGTTATCTTCAAGATTTCGAATTTTTTTTATTTCAATTACCCCGATCAATTCTTTCTCAATTCTGTAATTTTTATTTGCAGTCAAAAAGTTTTTTTTTTACCTAGGATGAAAAATATTGTGAACATTGCAATTAACTATATGGTGTCCAATCCATCACTTGTTTCAATATTTTTAAAAATTATCTATTTTTTATAGTGATTTTCTATTACGATTGTTGTAAAATTGCACGAAAATGGTAAGAAATTCATTATAGGAAAATCAATATAGGCCTGTACTGAATTTCCTATGATATTTTATCGTGCGGATTTAACTACCATAACAGTAACTTACGAACAAGCTGAACAGTCTTCAAATTCTGGAACATCAGTTAAATTAAAAAAAGATTCAAAATCTGGTAGTAAATAAAGTTCTCTCTGCTAAAAAACTTTAATTTTACGTCCGAAATGAGTTTCTAAACAAAGAAAATTGAATCCCCTGTTTTTTGTTGCAGAGTTTAGTTCACAGTTCAAGGATTTACATAATAGCACCCCTATTTTTGGTGTTCCTCTTGGCAGACGTTCTTATTCTCCTGACTTGTCTCTTTCTCTTGCAACACCTCATTTTTGGGGTCCTCCGGTCTGGCCTTCTCTTCCTGCCAAGCCTTCTCTTCCTGGCAAGTCTTCTCTTCCTGTCAGGCCTTCTCTTCCTGCCAAGCCGTCTCTTCCTGGCAAGCCGTCTCTTCCTGGCAAGTCTTCTCTTCCTTCCAAGCCGTCTCTTCCTGGCAAGTCTTCTCTTCCTGCCAAGCCGTCTCTTCCTGGCAAGTCTTCTCTTCCTGCCAGGCCTTCTCTTCCTGCCAAGCCTTCTCTTCCTGCCAAGCGTTCTCTTCGTGCCAGGTCAAGGTCTTCTCCTGCCATTCGCTCTCCTATTGTCCGACCACGTGCAATTAAACTTGAAGAAAGTAAAAATTTTCTGCTTACTCCCTACACGAATCCAAAACGTCAATTTGAAATTCGAGGATACACTTTTCCACAAAATGCACCAATTTATGTGAGAGGGAGATATAATATACTTGCGTCCATGCCAAGAGGAAAACAAACTGTATTAGCAACGTCCGATGGTGAAGTTTTTGCAATACTCGACAGAAATAATACGATCCTCCGTGGAATATATAAAAAAGAAAGAAACATTCAAAAACGTGTGAAAGTAAAAATCTACGGCGGCAAGGATGAAGAAATGACCCCTGAAGAAATGGAGGACGCTCCTCTGGGGAAGAAGCGCCCTATCTCAAGCAATTTCAAAAAAATAACTGTAGAAGACATTCGTCCGCCACATTTATTTAATTTTTTTTAAATATAAATGAAATATATATTTGCGGTAGCAAATCGCTGCTAAGTAAAAAAACAAAAAAGACCGCAAATCTATTTTCTCAGGACAAATATGGATTTTCAACTTTTCTTGGATTGACGACGCAGTTCTTAACCTATTTTAATAAAATTTTACTGAGAGTCGTAAAATTTAAAAGGGTATAAAGATGTGAAGAATTGAGTTTGAAAAAGTCGAAGCTGCGAAATTTTCAGTTTGAAAAACTATATAAAATTGGAATTTTTCAACTTTGGACATGCACAAAATCATTTTCTAGTGGTACTCTTCAGGAATTTATGATACTTTCATTAGTTAAAATACTTTTCAGGATTTTAAAGAAGAGACAAATTTGTCCTTATTCTATTGGTCTGGATAACATAAAATTGTAACGGCAAGTGTGCCGTATAATTTTCTAGTACTACGTTTAAATAATTTATTGTATTATTATCAGTTTGTAAAATTGTATAGACTTCATTATATAAAATTGAATTTGATAGTTTAAGTGTTTACTCGTACCATAAAAATCTAGCTGTTCTTATATTAAAATTACGATACGGATAGCTAATTTAGAATACTATAAATGTACCAATTAAAATCTTTATTGATAAGAAACATATATACGACGCTTATACAATTTGTAAATAAAAATAAAAATGTATTATTGTTTTGTAGCTGCAATTCGTTTTATTAAAAGAAATAATTATTTACAAGAAGATGGATTCAATACATTCAAATTCACTAATTTCATACCTACATCGTACATCGGCCAAGGTGTTATAATTATCAAAGGCTAAGAAATCATTTTTCTGAAGTTTCTTTTTAAATTTAAATTTCAAAAAAATTTTCAACCACATAGTTGAATTTTGAACTAAAAAAATAATAATTTTCAACCGAAAATGGATTAGTAATATTTTTAGTTGAATAAATTAATTTCAAACCAAAGAAAAAGAGTTTTAACTTAAAATAATGAATCTTCAACTTAAATAGTTGAATTTTCAAAACAAACAAAAATAATTTTTAATAAAAAAGATAAATTGTCAACCCAAACTTGAATAATTAAATTTCAAGTTGAAAAAATTAATGTTTAACCAAGCAGATGAATTTTCAACTACAACTATGGAATTTTTAATTGGAATACGTTCAATTTTCAGTTAAAGAAATTACTTTCAACACAAAAAAAAACACCAACTTTCAGCACGTACGTTTTTAGTGAACAAAATTAATTTTCAACATTACTGAAGAATTTTCAACTAAACTGATGAATCCTCAACTGGAATAATTGAATTTTAAACCAAAGATATATGTTCATCCAAAACATACGAATTTTCAACTAAAAAAGATTATTGTTCAACCAAAAACTGAATAATTAATTCTTTTAGTCGAAAAATGAATATTCAACCAAGGAGATGAATTTTTAACTAAAATTATGGAACATTCAACTGGAGTAATAATTTCATTTTCAGTTTAAGAAAATGTCAACCAAAAAAGAAACGAATTTTCAGCAAAATAGTTAAATTTTCAACAACAAAAATTCCTTTTCATGCAAAGAAAATACAAAATTTCAATCAGTTTCTTTTCAACCAAAGAAATCAATTTTCAATTAATGATGAAACTTAAACCAAAAAAATTAATTTTTAACCAAGGAGTTGAACTTTTAACCAAGTAATTTTATTTCCAACCTAAAACATACATTTTCAACTGAAATTATTACTATTGAACTGGAATACTTTAATTTTTAACGGAAAAGAAAAATTTTTAAACAAGGAGATTAATTTTCAAAGAAAAAGACCATTTTCTACCAAAAGCAGTACGGAATAGTTAAATTTTCAATTAAAAAAGACAAATTTTCAACCAAACTGATGAATTTTAAACTAAAATGATGAATCTTCAACTGAAATAATTTAATTTTATAAGTACCAAAAAAATGAATTTTTAACCATATAGATTAATTTTCTACAGACCAAAAAATTTCCACAATGTAAATAAATTTTCAAACAAATAGTTTGATTTTTGAATAAAAAATATCTACAATCTTGTGAGAAACAGTAGTTCAAAATGACCTCTGAAGACGCAAACTTTGCCGCGTGAACAACCCCTTCCCTCCCAGTGTTCGCAAAAAAAAAAAAAAAATTTGTTTTGGCACAGGACAGATGGTCATTTATTTTAAACAGGAAAAATGAGGGATACGATTATTAACGATTATTAATAGTTTTCGTGGCAACCGAATACATAAGGCCAAATAAAGCGGCTTCCACTAGTTTACCGTCTTTTTAACAGTGGTTCGCGAGCCCTAGTCATGACAAGAATTTGGTTTAATCTTGATTCTTAGACAATCCCTTCCCTTTAAAGAATTCACTCTCCTTTTAGGAGACTTTCTTGTGAGCAGGAAAGCCTTAAGGCAGGCATGCCCAGCTAGCGGAAATTCCTGCCAGGAACACATGTTCCGCGTCCACCACTATTTCTCCTGGAGAGCGGGAGTGGTGGTAGAGTCTCTCCTCTGTGACGTCACAGAGGAGAGCTTCTCGCAAGCCTCTACCACGACTCCCGCTCTCCAGAAGAAATAGTGGTGGGCGCGGAACATTTAGTTAGCGGGAGTGACGGTAGAGGTGGTAGAATCTCTCCTCTGTGACGTCAACGAGGAGAGATTCTCTCAAGCCTCTACCACCGCTCCCGCTCTCCATAAAAAATAGTGGTGGGCCCGAAACGTTTAGTTAGCGGGAGTAGTGGTAGAGGTGGTAGAATCTCTCCTCTCTGACGTCACAGAGGAGAGATTCTCGCAAGCCTCTAACACGACTCCCGCTCTC
>CAKNYM010052421.1:98310-117913 GCA_932195095.1 Andricus curvator
TTTTTCTGAAATACGCTTTATTATGCAAGATGTTATATACAAATCAATTTTTTTTTTAAGAAAAAGGATTCTTCCTCTGATCACTCTAGTAGCTCAGTGGTTAGAGCACCTGACCGGAAATCAGTTCACCTGGTGTTCGAATCCCAGCGGATGGAAAGGAGATTTCTTATCTGAATAAATTTAATTAAAAATTTTCAATTTATAGCTCCATCTAGTCTGAGGACGTTAAATATTTCCTGTATTAGAGGATATACTTTTGATCGATATTGTAGATTTCCATTTTCACAGTGTGTGTGAAAGGATTTCTCTTCGGATCGATCGTAGCCATCTCCGATGATAATACAGATTTCTAGCAAAAGAGATGAATTTTCAAACACCTTTGAAATTGTCTCGAACTATTCCCAAAATAAAAAAAAAATCTTATAATTGTCCTTAAAATTTTCCAGATTCTTTTTCGACATATTTTGAGATCTTCAAAACTTAAAATTAATATCTTAAAATAAAAACTAAATCAACAATGTTAATTGAAAGAATTTTAAAATGTAGTTTTGAAGACCTAAACTATGAACTATAAATCAAATATTTAGACATAGACCGTTAAAATTTCTCAGTGCTAAATTGAAATTTTGAATGTAGAATTTGATATCAAAATAAAAAATTTTAAGTTGAAGATCCAATGTGGCGGCCAAAATTTCAACAATTTTACATATTTGTACGAAACTTGGTATAAAGGTAAAATATTATATAAATTGTGACATCAGTTTTAACGAATTTATTCATTGGATATTTTTCTTTAAGACCTAAACTAATGAAATGTAAATATCTGAGCAGCACGATGTTGACTCCTATTATCTTTCAGATAACGAATATATGATATAATGTGTAATATAATGAAGCACCAGAATACTGGGCAGTTACATTGTTAATCAGATTTTTTATTAACACGTGTATCAATTTTTCGTCTGATTAGAAAAGATGAGGATTGTTTATACTCTCGGCTTATACTTGGTGGTTATCCTCAATTCTACTGGTGAATATAATAATACAATATATATTTAATTTTAACTTTTAAGTTTGATTAAAAAAAAGTGAATAAAAATAATAAATACGTAATAATTACCCATTATTTAAATTTGCTTCTAAAGTTGTACTTAAATACAGACCCAATACGCTAATAGCAATATGGTGGTTCGGCTATTAGATGGTTTGGACTATAACTATAAATTCAAAAATACATTTTTACCTGCAGATTGAAAAGCCTCGTTATTTAATTTAATATTACAATTATTAAAACCAATCTAAGCAAGTGCAAGATTTCAAACTGAGTAGACTCCCTGTTAATAATCTGTTTCTTGTTGCAGGGTTAAGTGCACAGTTTGAATGTTTACCTAATGGCGCTCCTATTCCTGGTGTTCCTCGTGGCGGACCTTCTTATTCTCCTAAAAGTTCACTTCCTCCAGCCAAACCTCATTCTCCGGTTTCTCCAATCAGGGCTTCTCCTCCTGCCATACCTTCTCTTCGTGCCAGGTCCAAGTCTCCTCCTGCCATACCTTCTCTTCGTGCCAGGTCCAAGTCTCCTCCTGCCATTCCTGTTTATGTGCGCCAACGGGGAATTAAACTTGAAGAAATTAGATCTATTCGGCTTATTCCCCATGCGAATCGGAGACAGCGATTCGAAATCCGAAAGTATAGTTTTCCTCGCGATGCACCAATTCACGTGAGAGGAAAAAATAAGGTCCTTGAGACCATGCCAAACAAAGAACAAACTGTTTTATCAGCGTCCAATGGTGACGTCTTCGCAATATTCGAGAGGAATAATACTATTCTTCGTGGGATGTATAAAGTTTGTAGACGGACAAAAATAAACATGTACAGCGGCAAGATTAAAGAGATGACACCAGAAGAAATCAAGGAAACTCCCACAGGCAAGGAACGCCCAGTCTCAAAGAATTTTGAAAGAATCAAGGTTTATGTCGAGGGCCAGAAACCAACCTATCAAGCTGGTTAACACAACATTTAAAATGGACATGTACGGCATCATTTTACAGTGTTATTTTTCAGGAGTTTTTCATACCTTGATTAGTTGAATAAATTTGAAGCAGTTCATAAAACGGGATGGCCAAAAAAGTTTATTTTCAGAATATCCCTAATTTTTCCCTGACCACTCTTCCATTTTCATTAGCCATTAAGATACAAAGACCAGCAATTTGATTTTGTAACATTTTTAACATGGAATCTTTTTTAAACAAAATAAAACAATTTGAAAGACAAAGTTTAAAATTTCTAATTTATTTACCTATTTCAATCAACAACGATTACCTTTCTGCCATGAAAGATTAATTTTAAGTCCAAATGAACTAATTGATAAAAAAGCAGTTGAATTTTCGACCAGAATAGATGATTTTTTTTTAAAAATAAGTAAAATTTTCAACAAAATGATTAAATTTTCAATAAAATAGTTTCATTTTAAAGTAAATTGTTGAATTTTCAAACCAAAAATATTACAATCTAACCAAAACCGTTGCAATTTCAACCAAATAATTAAATTTTTTAGAAGAAAGTTGGATTTTCAACAGAAGAATATGAATTTTCAATCAAATGGTCGAATTTTTAATAAAAAAAAGATTACACTTCAACCAAAAATATCTGCATTTTGAAACGTATGATTCAATTTTTAAGCCAAAAATACGTATTTTTGAAAAGACATCTGAATCTTCAACAAAAAGATAGATTCATTACAAAAAATGTAATAGTTAATAATTTAAAAAAACGAATTAAAAAAAAATAGATCAACTTTCAAAAAAATAATTTAATTTTTAATCCAATATTTGACTTTTCAACTTAGAAAAATGAATTCCCATTAAAAAAAGTAATAGGTAATATTTCAACCAAAAAATATTAAATTTCTACCCAAAGAGATGAATTTTAAACCCAAAAAGACGAATTTTCAAAAAAAGGAAAAATTAAATTTTCAGTAACAAAAATTTAATTTCAACAAAAGAAATTTTCTTTCAAGCAAAGAGATATTTCAGTCAAGAAGGAAAAAAGCATTGCTTTTTTAGCAGAAAGTTGAATTTTCAACTAAATGGTCGAATTGTTAATAAAAAAAAGATTAAACTTCAACCAAAAACATCTGCATTTCGAAGCCAAAAATAAATATTTTTTAAAAAACAGTTGAATTTTGAACCCTAAAAGTGGAATTGGTAACAAAAAGATGGACTCACCACACAAAATGTAATAGTTGATATTTCAACAAGAAAAAAAAAAATTTTTAAATAGTTTAACTTTCGACAAAATAATTACATTACAAAAAAAATAGTTTAATTTTTAACCAAGCAGTTTAATTTTCAACCAATAAAGATGAATTTTCAACACACAATGTAATAGTAGATATTTCAATAAAAAGAAGGATTTAAATCTTAAATCAAAAATAGTTGAGAGAAAATTCACTTTCAACCAAAAAGTTGCATTGTTAGAAAAAAAGATGAAATTTCCACTGAAGCAGATGCATTTTTAAACGGAAAACACGAATTTTGAAAAAACGGTTGTTTTTAATAATTTTTTCGATTAAAGAAAAACATTTTGAAAAATATTGCAAATTAAAAAAAATTCCTTAAAATCTTCCAGATTCTTTATCGGAATATTGTGAAATCTCTCAAACTTAAAATTAATTTTTTTAAATAAAACCTAAATCATCAGTTTTAATTAAAAGAATTTTTAAACGCAGTTTTGAAGACTTGAACATTTCTAATAAAATATTATATAAATTGTGACATCAGTTTTAACGAATTTAGTCATTGGATATTTTTCTTTAAAACCTAAATTAATGAAATGTAAATATCTGAGCAAAACGATGTTGACTCCTATTATCTTTCCGATAACGAATCTACGACATAATGTGTAATATAAAGAAGCACCAGAATACTGCGTAGTTACATTGTTAATCAGATTTTTTATTAACACGTGAATCAGTTTTTCGTCGGATTAGAAAAGATGAGGATTTTTTATACTTTTGTCATACACTTGGTGCTTATCCTCAATTCTACTGGTGAATATAATAATATAATATATATTTAATTTGAACCACATTTTTGAAGCCATACGCAAGCCCGAATTCGTTAAATTGAATCTACATTCCATTTTTTTTAATTCTTTTGCTTCCATGAGCGATTTTCGTTTCAATAGCTACAAAAATGATTGTAAAATTCAATAACAATGTTTTTTTTACTATATATATAGATACTGTATATAGATACTCAGAAAACAAGTTAGTTTGATTAAAAAAAACCTTCTCTTGGATAAACATTTAAATTGGGCTGAGTTGACTTAACAGAATATTTAACTGATTCCAACAAATATTTTGGTTGAGTGTACCAAAAGATTTGGTAAATTTAAATAAGTGAATAAAAACATAATAATCAACAATTATTTAAATTTGCGTTGGACTATTATGTGACGTATTTGAGGAATGATTTGAGGTTATGTTGCAAGATTCTCCTTATGCATGCAATTTAAGCAATATGGTGGTTCGGTTATTAGAGTGTTTGGACTATAAGTATCAATTCAGTAATGTATTAAATTTACCTGTAGATAGAAAAGTATAGTTATTTAATTCAATATTACAATTATTAAAATAAATCCAAGCAAGAACAAGATTTTCAGCTGAGTGGACTCCCTATTAATCATCTGTTTCTTGTTGCAGGGTTAAGTTCACAGTTTGAATGGTTACCTAATGGCGCTCCTATTCCTGGCGTTCCTCGTGGCAGACGTTCTTCTTCTCCTGAATTGTCTCTTCCTCTTGCCGAACCTTATTCTCCACTTTCTGAAGTTAGATCTTCTCCTGCAGAGCCTGCTCTTCGTGCCAGGTCTAGATCTCCTCCTGCCGAATCTTTTCTTCGTGCCAGGTCCGGGTCTCCTCATGCCGAATCTTCTCTTCGTGCCACGTCCACGTCTCCTCCTGCCGAATCTTCTCTTCGTGCCACGTCTACGTCTCCTCCTGCCATACCTTTTTCTACGCTCCCACGGGGAATTAAACTTGAAGAAATTAGATCTATTCGGCTTATTCCCCACGCGAATCGGAGCCAACGATTCGAAATTCGAAAATACAAGTTTCCTCACGATGCACCAATTAATGTGAGAGGAAACAATAGTGTCCTTGAGCCAATGCCAACCGAAGAACTAACTGTATTATCAGCCTCAAATGGGGACATCTTTGCAATACTCGAAAGAAATAATACAATCCTTCGTGGAATGTATACAATAGGAAATAAGGGCAAACAAAAACGTGCAAAAATTAATATGGAGAGCAGGAAGGTTGAAGAGATGACACCAGAAGAAGTCAAGAAAACTCCCACAGGCAAGGAACGCCCAATCTCAAAGAATTTTGAAAGAATAAAGGTTTTTGGCCGCCATGAAATTCGTATGCGATTTTAATTAAATTTGGATGAGAGCCGTCAAATATAAAAGAATATGAATTTTGTGAAGAATTGAGCTTAATAAAGTTGAAAATGTAAAATTTTCACTTTAGAAAAGTATACATAAAATTTTAACTTTGAATGCACGGCGTCATTTTATAGTGCTATTTTTCAGGAATTATCATACCTTGATTAGTTAAACAAATTTTAGGAATTTGATAAAACGCGGTGGCCGAGAGAGTTGATTTTCAAAAATCCCTGATTTTTCCCTGACCAATTTTTCATTTTCATTAGCCATTAATTACAAAGACTAGCAATTTTATTATATAACATTTGTAACATATAATCTTTTGTAAACAAAATAAAATAATTTCAAATACAAATTAAAAAATTTCGTATTTATTTATCTATTTCAAACAACAACGATCACTTGTCTGCGATAAAAGATGAATTTTGAATCCAAATAAACTAATTTAAAAAAAAAACAGTTGAATACCAGAATAGATTACTTTTTTTTTTAAATAGGTAGATTTTCAACAAAATAATTAAATTTTCGATAGAATAGTTCAATTTTCAACTAAATGGTAGAATTTTCCGACAAAAAATATTACACTTTAACCAAAAATAGTTGTATTTGTAAATTGAATTTTTTAGAAGGAAGTTAGATTTGCTACAACAGAATATGAATTTTCAACCAAATGGTGGAATTTTTAATGAATAAAAAAATCAACATTTTGAACCATATGTGGATTCATTATAAGAAGGTAATAGTTAATAATTCAACAAAAAAATAAATAAATTTAAAAAAAAAATAGTTCAATTTTCAAAAAAATAATTAAATTTTTAACAATATACTTTGATTTTTAACCAAATATTTATCTTTTTAACTTAGAAAGATGAATTCTAATAAAAAAAAGTAATAGGTGATATTTGAGCCAAAAAAGATTAAATGTATACCCAAAGAGAAGAATTTTAAAACCAAAAAGACGAATTTTCAACCAAAAAGAATCATCTTCTACCAAGAAAGACTAATTTTTAACAAAATTCATGAAATTTAAGAACATAGTTACATTTTGTAAAAAAAAGGTCAATTATCAACCAAAAATTTAAAAAAATTAAATTTTTCCTACGATTTGTACTGAAAACATACACATAATATACTATTAGACAAACGACAAAAGCTACGAAAAAAGATGAACACACAAAAATTGTGCACCCAAAAAAGGTCTACAAATTTTTTATTAATCACTTTTTGATAGGATACGTGGTTTTTGCTTTAATCGTAAGAAATTAAATTAAATTTTTTTTTAATTGTGAAAAACGCAACAAGGTAAGAAAAAAAAATTAATTAACAAAAGTTGTTCACTCAAAAAAGATCTACAAATTTTTCATTAATTATTTTTTGGTAGAATGCGTATTGTTTGTTCAAAACGTAAAAAAAAACATTGAAAATAAATAAAATAATTTTTTGGAAAAACGGCATGAGGTGCAATAAAAACTTAATTAACAAAATTGTTTTTTTTTTATAGAAAGCTTTCTTTTTTTAATTATAAAATATCAACGATCTTGGAAACTTTTGTGCTATCGTGGATAGATCCATATATTGTAACGACTTATCACTGTACGTCAAAAATTTCGTTTTATATAACCAATTCTATTATTAATTTTCAAATTTGCGGGCAGAGTTTTTTTTTAGACTGACGCTAATAAGATATGAATAGCTGATAACGATAAGCTTAGCACCTATAAAAAATGTGAGATGGCGACTAAACGATGAATTTATTATAAAATCCAACGAAGCACTCGAATATTCAGCAGTTACAGTAGTTACACTTTTACTCAAATTCTATATTAACACGTTAATCAGCTTTTCCTCTGATTAGAAAATATGAGGATTGTTTCTACTCTCGTCTCATTTTTGGGCGCTATCCTCAATTCTCTTGGTGAGTATACTAATATAACTATAATTTCAAGTACGTTTTTTTAAAACCATACGCAAATCAATCGGAATTGAAAAAAATATCATAATTTAATTAGGTATTACAATTGCTAAAACAAATTTGAGCATTCTGAAAAAATTCGCTGATTTTAAGGAAAATTTCCTGACTTTCTATGACCAACAAAAATCCATATGATATCCGAGTTTTCCAGATTAATCCTCTGTTTCATGTTGCAGAGTTGAGTTCACAGTTCGACTGTTTACCTAATGGCGCCCCTATCCCTTCTTATGCTCCTGCAAGGTATCTTCCTCCTACCAGGCCTCATTCGCCGAGTTCTTCTGTCAGTCCTTCTCTTCATGCGGAGCCTACTCTTCGTGCCAGGTCCAGGTCTCCTCCTGGCATTCCTTCTTCTTCCCGCGCACGTGGAATAAAACTTACAGAAATTAAATTTGTTCGACTTATTCCCAAAGCAAATCCGAACCGGCGATTCGAAATTCGAAGATACACTTTTCCTCGCGATGCACCAATTCGAGTAAGAGGAAAACATAATGTCCTTGAGCCAATGCCAACCGACGAACAAACTGTATTATCAGCATTCAATGGTGATATTTTTGCAATACTCGAGAGAAGAAATACACTTCTTCGTGGAATGTATACTTTCGGTCATAAACGGGTAAAAATAAACATGTATAGTGCAAGAGTTAATGATATGACCAACGAAGAAATTGAGGAATCTCCATTAGGCAAGAATTGCCCTATTTCTAAATTTTTTAAAAAAATACTTGTAGAAGAATCTCGACCACAACATTAATTTAATTTAAAAAAAATATGTAAAATTAGGATACAATATTGTTAAGGGACCACATTAACATCGAATTTTTTATAAACGGAATGAAACAATTTCAAATACAAATTTAAAAATTTCTAATTTATTCATTTATTTTAACCAACAAAGATCAAAGTTTGATTTACAAGAAAAAGAAAATTCTTGGCTATAATGCTTAACTGTTGAAAACTTTATAAATATTTTGCTGATAGTTAAATTGACGATGGTCATAAATAAATAATTACACAAATGTGCAACTGTAAAAGTTTTCTTCACAGGAAGGTGCGCATAATATAATTTTTTTCTTAACATTCAAAACCAGAAAATCACTCATACACAAAAATGTTATATTATATAGTTTTTTTGCATCTATTACAATGCAGTAAGTTAATTTTGAATAGAATTCTGCATAAATATAAGAAATATTGGTTCAATAAATCTAATTTTTTTAACTGTATGTCTACTTCATTTCTTTCACATGAATTAATTTTAGTTACTCATGAAAAAATTGAAGAACCTCATCTCAGCTTTAGAACTTCCAAGCTTTTTTTCCAAGGTTTTTGGGACTTATATCTAATAATATAATCCAAAATTTTAGGTATTTGATTAAACTATACCCCCTCCTCATTTCCAGAATTTTATTTTAAAATTTTTTATAAAATAACCATATTTAGCTATATCATAAAAAGGATTTTAGTTTTAGGATAATAGAATATTTGTAATGAAATAGTAACATTTTCAAGCAAAGAAGATGAATTATTAACAAAAAATGTAATAATTGATATTTAAACTTAAAAAATTTTAATTTTAATCCACAAATAGTTGAATTTTTAACAAAAAAAAATCAAATTTCTACCAAAAGAAATGAATTTTCAAACATTCCTTAAACTGACTCGAATTCTTCCTTAAATTTTGAAAATGTTTTGAAATTTAAAAAATTGCCTTAAACCCTGAATTTTTGAAAATTTTATATTTGTTTACAAAGCTTCAAATGGACGATTATAGCAGACATTGTATACCTTTTTCTTGTAAACGCCTTCTAAAGGATCATATAAATTATGATATCAGTGTTAAAAATTGTATTAATTAAATTTTTTCCTTGAAGCTCAATCTAATGAAATGCAAATATTTGAGCAGAACAAGCTTGACGCCTGTTTTATAAAAGATAACCACTATATGGTATACTCTGTGATCAAATGACGCACTCGAATATTCATCAGTTACAGTCTTAATTACATTAATTAGTTGCTCCTCCAATTAGAAAATATGAAGATTGTTTTTACTGTCGTCTTATCCTTGGGGGCTATCCTCAATTCTATTGGTGAATATAATCATATAATATACCTATAATTTTATGAACATTTTTTAAGCCATACGCAAATCAGAATTTGTGCGATTCAATCTACATTCTATTCCAATTCATATTTTCTTTCAAACTTTGTTTGAGTTTGTCCAAAATAATTACGAATTTAAGTTTTAATTGAAGTTCAATTTCTAGTTCCAAACCAAAATGTTCATTCTCTTTGGAACGTTTCAGTTCCAACTCAGAATTTGATACAGTTTAAAAATGTCCTGTTCCAATTCACAATATCTCTTCCAAGTCGGTATAAGAATTATTTTGAAAAATTTGTTGCCGAATTTTTCTTAATTCAAGTATTCAATATCGCATTTTTAAAGCAATTCTGACCCTGCATTTCAAAAAAGCATTAGGTAATACTTTTAAATATCTAAATGTATAGAAATGTTACTTTTTATAGGTAAAATTAAAAAAAATCAATTTACCTTTATGTTTGAAAATATATAATTATTTAATCAAGTATTACAATTGCTAAAAAAAATTCAAGCAAGCCCGAAAACATTCCCTGATTTCATTAAAAAATTTCCTATATTCCCAAGCCCAATAAGAATCCATGACATATCCGAGTTTTCCAGGTTGATCCTCTGTTTCATGTTGCAGATTTGAGTTCACAGTCCGGAAGTTTACCTAATGGCACCTCTATTCAAGATTTTCCTCGTGACGGACGTTCTGATTCTCTTGAATTGACTCTTTCTCTTGCCATACCTCATTCTCCGGTCAGGGCTTCTCCTCCTGCCGAGCCGTCTCTTCGTGCCAGATCCAGGTCTCCTCCTGCCACTCGCGTTCCTTCTTTACGTCTAGGTGAATTTAATATTGAACAAACTAGATCTGTTCGGCTTATTCCCCACACCAATCCGAACCGACAATTCGAAATTCGAAGATACACTTTTCCTCGTGATTCACTAATTCGAATGAGAGGAAGACGTAATAGTCTTGAGCCAATGCCAACCGAAGAACAAACTGTATTATCAGCGTCCAATGGTGACGTCTTTGCAATATTAGGGAGAAGAAATACAATTCTTCGTGGAATGTATACTAGGTATTTTAATCGGGCAAAAATAAACATGAACAGCGGCATAGTTACAAATATGACCATTGAAGAAATGAAGGAATCTCCCTTAGGCAAGAGTTGCCAAATTTCTGCAAATTTTGAAAAGATAACTGTTGAAGACTCTCGTCCACAACATTAATTTAACTAAAAAAAATATGTAAAACTGAAATATATTATTGTAATAAATAATAATAAATACCAAAATTGTCTGCCCTAACAGTGTTGGATCTCGGACACTTTTCAAACGAGTTTCGGATTGTAATTTTAAAAGTGCATATTCTTATACAGGTTGGCCGTAAACCTTCATTTTAAAAATTCCCTGACATTTCCCTGACCCTTGATATTCAAATTCGCTAAGAATGATTTTGAACCAAATAATTGACTTTTTTAAATAACAGTTCAATATTCAATGCAAAAACTGAACTTTTAATCCAACAGGACGAATTTCCTGGCCAAATAGATGAATTTTCAACGAAAAAGTTGAATTTTCGGCCAGGAAAGAGGATTTTTTAACAAGGTAGTTAAATTTTCAACAATTGCCTTAATTGAACGAAAAAATGTTGTTGCTTATACAATTTTAGTTTTAACCGTCATCTGGAATTTTTTAAATTTTTACTTTTAAACACTACCGTACAGTTTCTAAAAATAATTTTTCTTATTTTGCTAGGCTCAGGAGATTTCAGTTGAAAAGTAATAAAATAAACCCTTTTTTCAAATTTATTCAGGCGCCATCTTGGATTTTTAAAACTTTCAACTGTCACTGCTTATTGCATGCTTTCTGCAAATAATTTTTGTCGTCTTGTTAAGTTCAAGAGTCTGTCCTTAAAAAATAGGAAAACTAATTACTATTTTGTAATCTGGAGAGCTACCATTTTGTATTTTTGCAACATTTTTAATTTTCAATGTCAGAATTTGCTTTTTAGCTATTAGCAAGATTTTTTCACGCAATTTGGGTTTTCTGTTGAAAACTACAGAAAACACCATTTTTGGTCATCTTTTATGGGTCCCCCATTTCGAAAATTGCAAAAAAAGTTATTTTTAATCTGCACTAACTACTTCTTTGGAATTCAAAAGAAGGTCAATGCAGTTATTTGGTTGATTCAATCAAATTTTTGTTAATTCGACCCAACTTTTTTCCGAGTGTACACAATATTCTTAAATATACTCATGTTATTAATATTTTCAATCAAATATATTTTCCTACGTTAAGCGAACATTGTAAAACAAGTTCGATTGAAATAAGTATAGATTCAGTTCTATATTCAATTTACCTTTATATTTGAAAAAAAAAACATCATGATTTAATTCAGTATCACAATTGTTAAAACAAATTTAAGCAAGCCCGGAAAAATTCCCTGATTTTAATTTAAAAATTCTTAACTTCCCATGGCCAATAGGTCTCTTTCTCCTGCCAGGACGCATTCTCCGGGTTCTCCGGTTAGGGTTTCTTCTCCTGCCGAGCCTCCTCTTCGTGCCAGGTCTAGGTCTCCTCCTGCCAGCGGTTTTCGTCATTTACGTCTACATAAACTTGAAATTGAAGAATCTAGATCTGTTCGACTTATTCCCGACGTGAATCTGAACCGGTGCATATTGGGCAAAAATTTTGAAAAGATTTGTTTGTTTAGATTGGTTTTAAATTGTTTAAAAGTTTGTTATTTAACAACAAATTAGAATTTTTTTAACTTTTCCCAAGTCCCATTTCTTTTAAGGCATTCAGATTGATCAAAGAAGATCTTAAAACAGTGTTAAAACTGTATGGAAATAATTTCCAGTTGGTCTTCTCTTCGTGCCAGACCCATGTCTCCTCCTGCCAGTCGTTCCTCTTCTTTACCCCTAGGTGGACTTAAAATTGAAGAACTTAGATTTGTTCGGCTTATTCCTCATGCGAATGCGAATTGTATTAATCGCTCAATCGCCAAGTTTTTGCAATAATCGAGAGATGAAATAATGTTCGTGGACTTTTTTAAAAGAAGAGATTGTATTCCTAGACGCACAAAAATAAACATGGACAGCGGGAAGGTTGAAACACTTAAACACTATACGAAAGCGAGGAATCTCTCTCAGGCAAGTAGCGCCGAATCTCAAAGAAGTTTGAAAGAATAAAAGTACACAACTTTCGACCACGAAATTCTTAACCGATTTTCCTGAAATTTCATTTAAATTGTTGACTTTTCAAGCCAAAAGAAGAATTTTCTGCAAAATAAATGAATTTGCAAGAAGAAGCCTAACTTGCAACCGAAGAGATGAATTTTTAACTAAAACGAGGTTTTGAAGCTGTGGCTTTCTAATTATGTACAAACAATAAATAAACATAAGAGAGAATCATTTTTGGAACAATCTCATTCTTTTTTGTAAATATATTTTTCTGAAGCAAAACAGATATTTGTAAAATTGTTATATTATTTAGACCTTTTTAATCTCTATATGTGTGTGTATTATCATCGATGAGAATGCAAAATAAAAAATTTTACATAGGGTTTGCATGGAAATTGGATCTCAGAGGTTTTTTAAAGTTCTGACTTTAACCCCATTGTGACCGGGAATTTCAAATCATAAATCGAGTGGACACGCTGTAATTTTGTAAAATTTATATTAATTTTAAAAGGCTTTAAATGGGCCGTTATAGTAAATACCATATACATATTTTTGTAAACGACTTGAAAACGACTAAATAAACTGTGATATCATTTTTAAGGATTTTAGTAATAAAATTTGTCGCCCTGAAGCTAACTCTAATGAAATGTAAATATCTGAGCAGAACGAGCTTGACACCTATAATCAAAGAGATAACCACTATATGATATAATCCGTAATTTAATGAAGTACTAGAATATTCATCAGTTACAGTGTTAATTACATTCATTAGTGTATCCTCTAATTGGAAAATATGAAGATCGTTTTTGTTCTTGTCTTATCATTGGTAGCTATCCTCAATTCTATTGGTGAATATAATAATATGATATATCTATAATTTTATGAAAAACTTGAAGCTCCACGCAAATCAGAATTTGTGCGATTTAATTTACATTCTATCCCAATTCATATTTTCTACCAAACTTTGAGTTTCTCCGACATAAGTACGAATTCAATCTGAATTTACCCCGGGGGAATCCAAGCTTATATGCAAAAACGGCAGAAAATAAGAACGCCGTTATTTGGTTGATTCAATCACATTTTGGTTGATTTAGCCCAACTTTTTTCTGAATGTGCAGAATATTCTTAAATATACTCATGGCATTACTTTCGAATATTTAAACAATAGAATAATACTAAAAACATAATAATTAAGCCAAGACCAATAAGAATCCATGACAAATCCGGGTTTTCCAGGTTAATCCTCTGTTTCATGTTGCAGAGTTGAGTTCACAATTTGACTGTTTACCTAATGGCGCCCCTATTCCTGGTGTTCCTCGTCGCGAACCTTCTTCTCCTGAAAGGTCTCTTCCCCCTGCCAGACCTCATTCTCCGGTCAGGGCTTCTCCTCCTGCCGAGCCGTCTCTTCGTGCCAGGTCCAGATCTCCTCCTGCCGAGCCGTCTCTTCGTGCCAGGTCCAGGTCTCCTCCTGCCATCCGTCCTTCTTTCCGCCTAGGTTACTTTAACATTGAAGAAATTGGATCTATTCGGCTTATTCCCCACACCAATCCGAACCGACAATTCGAAATTCGAAGATACACTTTTCCTCGCGATGCACCAATTCAAATGAGAGGAAGACGTAATATTCTTGAGCCAGTGCCAACCGATGAACAAACTGTATTATCAGCGTCCAATAGTGACGTCTTTGCAATAGTCGAGAGAAATAATACAATTCTTCGTGGGATGTATACTGACTATCGTAATCGGGCAAAAATAAACATGAATAGCGGTATAGTTACAAATATGACCATTGAAGAAACGAAGGAATCTCCCTTAGGCAAGAGTTTCCCAATTTCTGGAACTTTTAAAAAGATAATGGTAGAAAACTCTCGTCGACAACATTAATTTAACTAAAAAAAATATGTAAAACTAAAATATAGTCTTATTGTAATAAATAATTGTAAATAAAAATAAATAAAATGTTCTGCCCTAACAGCGTTGTATCTCGGACACTTTTCAAACAAATTTCGGATTATAATTTTAAAAGTACATATTATTATTCTGGGTGGCCGCAAACCTTCATTTTCAAAATTCCCTGATCATTAATATTCAAATTCGCTAAGGTGAACTTTGACCTAAATAATTTACTTTTTTAAATAACAGTTTAAATTACAATACAAAAATTGAACTTTTAATTCAACAGGTCTAATTTCCTGTCCAAATAGATGAATTTTCAACGAAACAGTTGGATTTTCAGCATGGAGAGAGGATTTTTAACAAAGTAGTTAAATTTTCAACCGAAGAGTTGAATTTTCAATAAAATAATAAAATTTTGAACAAAACAGTTGAAATTTTAACCAAATATTTTAATTTCCAGAAATTTTTATTTTTATAACCCATTTTATCAACAATTATAATTGACGATTGTTATACATTAATTATTAGACAGATGTACAAGTGTAACAGTTTTCTACATAGAAGGGTGATTTTTTCTTTGTAGATATTTTTTTTCCATTAACACTTGTTATAAAATAGTTTTTATTGATATTCAATCGATGTTAGGCTAATAATGAAACTTTATAATATAAATAATTCTGTAAAATTCAGAACGAGAAAATTCAATAAGTTAAATTTTAATTGATTTCTGTATAAACATATTAAATGCTTCCTTAATAAACCTATTTTTTTAATGTATGTCTACTTCTTTATTTCTTTTACTCGAATTAATTTTAGTTATATATCCTTCTCCTAATTTGCAGAATTTTATTAATAAATTTTTTATAAAATAACCATATGTAGTTATATCATAAAAAAGGATTTTAGTTTTAACATTTGTTGATTACGTTGACAGCGATGTTTGGTAACACAAATTTGTCATCCGAAATTATTTTGTCAATTTTATTAACAAATTAAATAAACGAATGCAAAGTTTTAGCAATAATAAGGAGAAAGAATTTCTTTTTAAATTTCACTCTAATTTTTCTTGAGAATTCACCTATTTTGTTGAAAATTGGTCTATTTTGGTTGAATTCAATTGTTATTTATTTTAAATTATTATATTTTCGGTTAAAATATCACCTATTATATGTTTTGTCGAAAATTCATCCTTTTTTTATTGAAATATCAAACTTTAAACTCAAATTCGAACTTCGTAAAAAATTAATATTTTTTTGTTCAAGATAAAAAATTCATATTTTTGGGTTAAAAATTCAAAATTTTTGGTTTGAAAATTCAACTATTATGATAGAAAATTCAACTATTTGGAAAAAAAATTAAACGATTTAATTAAAAGTTCAAGTATTTGGTAGAAAATTGACTTTTTCATGAAAAATCATATTTTTGGGTTGAAAATTCAACTTTTTTGTAGAAAATTCGTCCTTCCGGTTTGAAAAATTATCTATCGTGGTAGAAAAGTTACCCTTCTTGGTAGAAAATCCATCTTTCTCCGTTGAAAATAAATTTTTTTTTTTTGAAAAGTGAACATTTTGGGTTACAAAATTCACTGTCTTCTAAAAAAAATCTTCTTGTGGGTTGAAAATTCAACTACTTCGTTAAGAATACAACGGTTTTATTAAAAATTAAATTCTTTTGTTGAAAATCCAAGTATTCCATCCAAGTCGTATTTCTGGTCGAAAATTCAACTGATATGTTAAAAATTCATTCTTTTCGATTGAAAATAAATCTTTTATGGTAGAAAATTTATCTTTCATGGTGTAAAATTCATCTTTCTTAATTAAAATTGAACTTTTTTGTTAAAAATTCGTCTCTTTAGCTTGAAAGTTCGAATATTAGATAAATGGCCCCTTACAGTGTTTTCAAACGGGAATCTCTTTATCATGGATTGAGTAAGAATTATGTAATGTTTATAATTTATGAGTCTTGAAGGCAAACTACAAAAATGTCTAATTGGTACTGAATACCATAAATTTTCGTAACTGCTCCACCTTTCTCAGAAATTAAATTAATGAAATACAAATATTACAGGAAAACAAGTCTGCGACTTCTATACCTTACTAATATTTTATATAATTTATAATGAGGCAAGAGACAGCGATAGTATATAGTATTACAAAAAAATATTACCTCGTTAGGTTATTCACGAATAATAGTTGAAAAAATGAAGATGATTTTTGGACCTCTATTCATCACACTGGCGGTTTTTCCTAATGCTTTTGGTAAGAACATAATATTGTTATATATCTATAATTTTGAGTATTTTTCACGCCACTTGTATGAAAAAAAGCAGTGTGTGGCAGTGGGGCCACACGGCAGATGTGAAAATTTGATGGATTAAATTTGAAATTTTTCGTGAGGAATCATCATGAGTTTTGAGGAGATCGCATAGTAAGAGAGTGCAGAGAGAGAGAGAATTAGTGATGCATTCGAGAAGATTTCGAGCAAATTCGAGATTTTCTTGAAACATGTTTAGGTGAACTCAAAACTTCATGGAGATCGAGAATCTCGAATAAAAAATTTCGAGATCTCGAGTCGAGAATCTCGAAACTTTTTATTCGAGATTCTCGATCTCCATGAAGTTTTGAGTTCACCTAAACATGTTTCAAGAAAATCTCGAATTTTCTCGATATCGTCTCGAATGCATCACTAGAGAGAATAATATGCTTAACGTGGCAATAGTGGGGATATCGAAGAGGAGTCTTTAGAGCAATTGCGAATCGCCGCACAAAAGGGAGACGTAAATAGAGAGAGAAGTTATACCCCATAGAGAGTATACTTGTAAGAGAGAGACAGAGAGATATCCGTTCGTTCGGTCGGTCGGCATAGTATTTTCGTTGATTAAAAGCAAAATTACATGTTCTACCAAAAAATGGTTAAAGGAAATTTTGTGAGACTTTTTAAAAGCTATACTTGCTTCTTAGGACTTTTTTCTGTATCTCACGTCTTTTGGCTCAAAATTTAAATTTTCTATTTTTTCATAGTACTTTCGATAAATAAAACCGAAATGACAAGTCCTATTAAAAATAGCTACGAAAAGTTTGATAGAAATTTTCAAAAGCTATAATTCTTCTTTGAGACATTTTTCCATATTTTACGTCGTTTGGCTCAAAATTTGACATTTCTATTTTTTCATAGTTTTTTTGATAAATAAAACTGAATTGACAAGTCCTATCAAAAAATGGTGACGGAACATTTTATAGGACGTTTCAAAAGCTATAATTCTTGCTTAACACTTTTTTTCATATTTTCCGTCGTTTGGCTCAAAATTTGACATTTCTATTTTTTTCATTGTACTTTCGACAAATAAATCGGAAATGACAAGTCTTATCAAAAATTAGTTATGAGAAGTTTTATAGGACTTTTCAAAAGCTATAATTCTTCTTTGAACTTTTTTTCATATTTTGCGTCGTTCGGCTCAAAATTTGATATTTCTATTTTTTTCATTGTACTTTCGATAAATAAAACCGAAATGACAAATCCTATCGAATAATGGTCAGGAGAAATTTTATAGGACTTTTCAAAAGCTATAATTTTTGCTTGAAACTTTTTTTCATATTTTGCGTCGTTTGGCTCAAATTTTGATATTTCTATTTTTTTCATTGTACTTTCGATAAATAAAACCGAAATTGCGAGTCCTATCGAATAATAGTTAGGAGAAATTTTATGGGACTTTTCAAAAGCTATAATTCTTGTTTCAGATATTTTTCCATATTTTAGGTCGTTCGGCTCAAAATTTGGCATTTCTATTTTTTTCATAGTTTTTTTGATAAATAAAACCGAAATGACAAGTCCTATGGAATAATAGTTATGAGCAATTTTATAGAACTTTTCAGAAGCTATAATTCTTGGTTGAGTCATTTTTCCATATTTTGCGTTGTTTGGCTCAAAATTTGACATTTCAATTTTTTTAATTGTACTTTCCATAAATAAAACCGAAATGACAAGTCCTATCAAAAAATGGTAAGGGAACATTTTATAGAACTTTTCAAAGGCTAGAATTCTTGTTTGAGAGATTTTTCGATATTTTGCGTCGTTTGGCTCAAAATTTGACATTTATATTTCTTTCATAATATTTTCAACCCATAAAACCAAAATGGCAAGTTTTATCAAAAATTAGTTATAAGAAATTTTATCGGACTTTTCAAAAGCTATAATTTTTGTTTGAGGCATTTTTCAATATCTTGCGTCGTTTGGCTCAAAATTTGACATTTATATATTTTTTATAGTATTTTCTATAAATAAAACCGAAATGAGAAGTCCTATCAAAAAATGGTAATGGAACATTTTATAGAACTTTTCAAAAGCCAGAATTCTTGTTTGAGATATTTTTCGACATACTGCGTCGTTTGGTTCAAAATTTGACATTTCTATTTTTTCTCATATTTTTTTTTCGATAAATAAAACCGAAATGACAAGTCTTATCTAAAATTAGTTATGAGAAATTTTATAGGACTTTTCAAAAGCTTTAATTCTTGCTTGAAACTTTTTTGCATATTTCGCGTCGTTTGGCTCAAAATTGGACATTACTATTTTTTCCATTATACTTTCGATAAATAAAACCAATATGACAAGTCCTATCAAAAAATGGTAAGGGAACATTTTATAGAACTTTTCAAAAGCTAGAATTCTGGTTTGAGACATTTTTCCATATTTTGCGTCGTTTGGCTCAAAATTTGACATTTATATTTTTTTCATAGTTTCTTTGATAAATAAAACCGAAATGACAAGTCCTATTGAAAAATGGCTAGGAAAAATTTTATACAACTTTTCAATAGCTATAATTCTTCTTTGAGTCATTTTTCGATATTTTGCGTCATTTGGCTCAAAATTTGACATTTCTATTTTTTCTCATATTTTTTTCGATAAATAAAACCGAAATGACAAGTCCTATTGAATAATAGTTATAAGAAATTTTATAGAACTTTTCAAAAGCTATAATTCTTGTTTGAGACATTTTTCCATATCTTGCGTCGTTTGGCTCAAAAT
>CAKNYM010052421.1:117923-145230 GCA_932195095.1 Andricus curvator
TCTTGTTTGAGACATTTTTCCATATCTTGCGTCGTTTGGCTCAAAATCGGACATTACTATTTTTTTCACTGTACTTTCGATAAATAAAACCAAAATGACAAGTCCTATCAAAAAATGGTGAGGGAACATTTTATAGAACTTTTCAAAAGCTATAATTCTTGTTTGAGCCATTTTTCCATATTTTGCATCGTTTGGCTCAAAATTTGACATTTATATTTTTACATAGTTTTTTTTTGACAAATAAAACCGAAATGACACGTCCTATTAAAAAATGGCTAGGGAAAATTTATAGAACTTTTCAAAAGCTATAATTCTTCCTGGAGTCATTTTTCGACATTTTGCGTCGTTTGGCTCAAAATTTGACATTTATATTTTTTGTCATATTGTTTTCGATAAATAAAACCGAAATGACAAGTCTTATCAAAAATTAGTTATGAGAAATTTTATAGGTCTTTTCAAAAGCTTTAATTCTTGGTTGAAACTTTTTTCGCATATTTTGCGTCGTTTGGCTCAAAATTTGACATTACTATTTTTTTCATTGTACTATTGATAAATAAAACCGAAATGACAAGTCCTATCGAAAAATAGTTAGGGAAAATTTTATAGAACTTTTTAAAAGCTAAAATTCTTCTTTGAGTAAATATCCATATTTTGCGTCGTTTTCCTCAAAATTTGATATTTACATTTTTTTCATAGTTTTTTCTATAAATAAAACCGAAATGAAGAGTCCTATCAAAAAATGGTAAGGGAACATTTTATAGAACTTTTCAAAAGCTAGAATTCTTATTTGAGACATTTTTTCATATTTTGCGTCGTTTGGCTCAAAATTAGACATTTCTATTTTTTTTTCATTGTATTTTCGATAAATAAAACCAATATGACAAGTCCTATCAAAAAATGGTAAGGGAACATTTTATAGAACTTTTCAAAAGCTATAATTCTTGTTTGAGACATTTTTCCATACTTTGCGTCGTTTGGCTCAAACTTTGACATTTATATTTTTTTCATAGTTTTTTTGATAAATAAAACCGAAATGACAAATCCTATCAAAAAATGGTTTAAATTAATTTTATAGAACTTTTTAAAAGCTGCAATTCCTCGTCTAGTTTTTTTCCGTATCTAACCTCCTTTGATTCAGAACTTGAATTTTCGATTTTTTGCATAGTGCTCTCGATTAATAAAACCAAAATGACAAATCCCATAAAAGAATGGTTGAAAGGAATTTTGTAGGACTTTTGAAAAGCTTTGGTTGCTCCTTCGGACTTTTTTCCGTGTCTTACGTCGTTTGGCTAAAAATTGGAATTTTCTATTTTTTTTTTCATAGTGGTAGTTTTTTAATGGTAGTTTTTTCGGTTGAAAATTAAACTGTTTTTTTGAAAATTCATATTTTTGGTTTGAAAATTAAATTGTTTCGTAGAAAATTCGTCTTTTTGGATTAAAAATTCCACAATTCGGCTGACATTTTTTTGTTTCTTGACTGAAAAATCTTTCTTAGTGGCAAATTTTTATTTTGGGTATGAAAATTCGAATATTTTGTTTAAAAATGAAACAGTTTGGTTGAAAATTTAACTATTTGTTTTAAAATTTATGTATTCTGTTGAAAATTCGTTTTTTTCTTTGTTAGAAATTTATTTAATTTGTTTTTTAAACTGAAAATTAAAATATTCCATTTTTGATTGAAAATGTATAATTTTGAGTTGAGTTTCGACTATGTTTTCAAAAAATTTTGCATTTTGTGAAAAATTAGTTTTCTGGGTTGAAAATTCAATTTTTCAGTTAAAGATTTATCATTTTGTTTTGAAGTTGAAGATTCATCATTTTAGTTTGAAAATTAATCCCTGCTGGTAGAAATACCATCTCTTTTAATAGAAATATCATCTATTTTGTTAAACATCCAACTATTTTTAGTAGAAAGTTTTCAGTCAAAAATTCATTTCTTTTGGTAGAAATTTAATCTTTTTTGAATAAAAATGCAACTGTTTGGTCAAAAATTAATCTTTTTTTATTCAAGATTTAACTATTTTTTACACTTACATTTACATTTTCTAGCATTTTCAAACCAAAAAGACGAATTTTTTACCACAGAGTTAAATTTCCGACAAAAAAATAAATTATCGACGAAATTTGGACCTTCTGCTGAAACACTTTAATTTTTAACGATATATATAAATTTTCAACCAAGTGGTTGAATTTTCATACCTAAAATATAAATTTTCATCAAAAAAGTCAATTTTTAACCAAATAGTTGAATTTTCTACCATTTTCAAACTAGAAAGAGTAATTTCCAACAAAAAAGTACATTTTCAACCACCATCTGGCATTTTCCTAAATTTTTACTTTTACGCACTAAAGTTTCTAAAGATAATTTTGCTTATCTTGCTGAGCTTAGGAGAATTTAGTTGAAAAATAACAAAATTGACCTTTTTTTAAAGTTCAAGTTTCAACTGCTTCTCTATGTTTTCTTGAAAAAATATTGTACGTTTTTGCGATGACGGCTGTTTTGTCAAATAAAATGATATGTCCTGCTTCGAAATGATGATCAGCTAGTGCTAATTGCGTGAAATGTTTTAGCCTGACTTTACTCCCATGTTCCTTCACGCTTTGGCTCACCGCTCTCCCGGTTTCTCCAATATAGACCTTGCTGCAAGAGCAAGGGATTTTATATAGGACATTTTTCTCTCTCTTTCTTTAGTAGGCTGTGTTGACTTGTTTGTTTGAGTGTATTTTCTTATTGCTTTACCAATTTGTTTGTGACTTGATTGACCAACCAGGTTCGACCAGCCCCCACGGTGGGGCGCTCCAGCCAATCACAGGCATCGTAGAGAGTATATATAAGAACAACATAACATGAAACCTCTGTTTCAGGTTACCCCTGAAGAAGCGAACTGCAATGTTTTTTCCCAAAGTTTGGGTCTCTTCTGTTAAAAGCTATAGAAAATACCATTTCCGGGCATCTTTCATGGGTTCGCCATTTTTTAAATTTCTAAAAGTTTTATTTTTAATTTACACTACTTCTTTAAAATTTGAAAGAAGTTTTCTGTCATCAGTTTATCGAAAAATTTGACGGAAACTGAGAAAGCTATGTGTACTTCCTGTTCCAATCCAAAATTTCAATTCTTTTTGGAACTTTCCAGTTCAAACTCAGAAGTTGATGAAGTTTAAAAATTCCCTGTTTCAATTCAGAATATATTTAAATTTGAAAATTCTCTCTTTCGAATCATAATTACAATTGTTTTGAAAGACTTCCTGTCAAATTTGTCTTAATTCAAGTATTAAATATCGCATTATTTGAAGCGATTTTGACCCTGCATCTCAAAAAAACATTAGATAATACTTTTAAATATGCAAACATGTGAAAATGTTACATTTTATATGCAAAATTAAAAAAAAAAGTTGGTTGTATACGAATTATAAATACTTAAAATTCAGTGCATATTTAACACGTTAACATTTTCAATAAAACATATTTTTTAACTATTAGTGGAAATTGTAAAATGAGTTTGACTTAAATAAGTGGAAAAAAATTTAAGCAAGCCCGAAAACATTCCCTGATTTTATAAAAAAGTTCCTAACTTCCCAAAAACAGTAAGAATCCATGCCATATCCGGCTTTTCTAGGTTAATCCTCTGTTTTTGTTGCAGAGTTTAGCTCTATTCCTGGTGTTCCTCGTGGCGGACGTTCTTATTCTCTTGACTTGACTCTTTCTCTTGCCATACCTCATTCTCCGAGTTCTCCGGTTAGAGTTTCTCCGCCGGCTGAGCCTTCTCTTCGTACCAGGTCCAAGTCTCCTCCTGCTGAATCTTCTCTTCGTGCCAGGTCCCAGTCTCTTCGTGCCAGATCCAAGTCTCCTCCTGCCGAATCTTCTCTTCGTGCCACGGCCAGGTCTCCTCCTGCCATTTTTTCTCCTCTTTTACGCCTAGGTAGACTTGAAATTGAAGCATTGAGATCTGTTCGACTTATTCCCGAAGCGAATCCGAACCGACGATTCGAAATTCGAAGATACACTTTTCCTCGCGATGCACCAATTCGACTGAGAGGAAAACGTAATCTACTTGAACCAATGCCAACCGACGAGCAAACTGTATTATCAGCGTCGAATGGTGACGTCTTTGCAATATTAGAGAGAGGAAATACAATTCTTCGTGGAATGTTTGATAACAGTTACCAACGGGTAAAAATAAACGTGAACAGCGGCGAAGTTAAACAGATGACCAAAGAAGAAATGAAGGAATCTCCCGTAAGCAAGAATAATCCAATTTCTGGAAATTTTAAAAAAATAATTGTAGAAGACTTTCGTCCACAACATTAATTTAACTAAAAAAAATATGTAAAACTAAAATATAACATTTTTGTGGGACCACATTCTATATACTTTTCAAACAAGTTTCGAATTATAATTTTAAAAGTACACATTCTTAAACAGGGTGGCCGCAAACCTTCATTTTTTAAATTTCCTGACTCTTCCCTGAGCATTGTTATTCGTTGAAAAAAAATGTTCTTTCTTTTTTCATGAAAACTTGTTTGAAAAGAGCCTTCATTAATATTCAATCGATATGCTAGGCTAATATTAAATACTTGTTTAATAAATCTGATTTTTCAAAATGTATGTCTTCCTCTTATAATTTAATCCAGAATTCTGAGTATTTGATTAAACTATATCCTTCTTATTTGCAGAATTAAATAATAGGAAATATAATCTTTCTCGACGTTTAGTTGTGAGGAATTTCATTCACACGGAAAAAAATTATAAATATATTTACTAATTTAAGTAAACAGAGCAACGGAAAAATACCCATGAAGATTTCAGTAAAACTGGAGTGGATTTAGAAGAACTCAAGGAAATTCAAGAGAGTTTGATGAAATACCTAAGAATTCAAGGCGAGTTAAATATATGTCGAGGTGGATGAAAAAACAAACTGAACAAAAATTTTTTAATTCATTTAGTAAATGAAATCCGAATGTTGAAAAATAATTTTCTTTCGTATTTAGAAGAATAGAGTTTTTTAAAGTTCTGTTCAAATTCAGAATTGCTAAAAAGTAAAAGGAGATTTTTGGGGTCGCTTACTTCGAATTTGATGTAAAAATTAACAAACTAAAAATGGTCGATCCCATATGGCGGCCAAAATATCATCAATTTTACATATTTGTTTTAAAAAAAAATTTGAAAACTCAAATTGGTAGAACCAATATGGCGACCAAAAATTTTTAAGTTTTACATATTCGTCGAATTTGTATGAAAATTATATCTCAGAGGTTTTTTAAAATTCTGACTTTCACGCTATTTTGTCGACCAAGATCTTAAAATCATAAATTGGATAGCAAACCTGTATTTGCGTAAAATTTATATTATGTTTACAAAGCTTAAAATGGGCCGTTATAGTAGACACTACATACATTTTTCTTGTAAACGACTTGCAAACAAATAAACTGTGACATCAGTTTTAAAGATTTTAGTAATTACAATTTTTCCACCGAAAGTGAACTCTAACGAAATGTAAATATCTAAGCAGAACAAGCTTAACGCCTGTTATCTATGAGATAACAACTGTATATTCTGTGATCTAATGACGCACTAGAATATTCATCAGTTAGTGTTAATTACGTTAAATAGTCTTTCCTCCAATTAGAAAGTATGAACATTTTTTTTACTTTTGTCTTATCTTTGGGCGCTATCCTCAATTATATTGGTAAATATAATAATATAATATATCTTTTATGAAAAATTTTAAGCTCTACGGAAATCAGAATGTGTGCGATTTTATTTACATTCCATCCCAATTCATATATTTATCAAATTATTTTGAGTTTCTCCAACGTAAGTACGAATTCAATCTGAATTTATCCCGGGGGAATCTAGAAAGTGTTTGTTGAGAAAAAACGCAATGCGAAAAGTGTCACAATTTCCTAAAGTGAAAATTGTAAAATGAGTTTGATTTAAATAAGTATAAATTCAATTCGATATTCAATTTACCTTTATATTTGAAAAAAAACATAATTATTTGATTAGGTATTACAATTGTTAAAACAAATTTAAGCAAGCAGGTTGATCCTCTGTTTCATTTTGCAGATTTGAGTTCACAGTTCGACTATTTACCTAATGGCGCCCCTATACCTGGTGTTCTTCGTTCAGGACCTTTTTATTCTCCTGAAAGGTCTCTTTCTTCTGCCAGACCTAATTCTCCGGCCAGGGCTTCTCCTCCTGCCGAGCCGTCTCTTCGTGCCAGATCCAAGTCTCCTCCTGCCACATCTCATTCTCCAAGTTCTCCGGTCAGAGCTTCTCCTCCTATCGAGCCGTCTCTTCGTGCCAGGTCCAGGTCTCCTCCTGGCATTCCCTCTTCTTCCCGCGCACGTGGAATAAAACTTGAAGAAATTAAATTTGTTCGACTTATTCCCAAAGCAAATCTGAACCGGCGATTCGAAATTCGAAGATACACTTTTCCTCGCGATACACCAATTCGTATGAGAGGAAGACGTAATGTCCTTGAGCTAATGCCAACCGACGAACAAACTGTATTATCAACATCCAATGGTGAAGTCTTCGCAATATTCGAGCGAAATAATACACTTCTTCGTGGAATGTATACTTTCGGTCATAAACGGGTAAAAATAAACATGCATAGCGCTAGAGTTAAAGATATGACCAACGAAGAAATCGAGGAATCTCCATTAGGCAAGAATTGCCCTATTTCTAGAAAATTTAAAAAAATAATTGTAGAAGACTCTCGTCCACAACATTAACTCAATAAAAAAAATATGTAAAACTAAAATACAATATTGTTGAGGGACCATATTCTATAACCATCTAGAAATTTTTCTTCCTTAACAGCGATGGATTTCGGACACTTTTCAAACAAATTTCGGATTATAATTTTAAAAGTACATATTCTTATACAGGGTGGCCGCAAACATTAATTTTCAAAGTTCCCTGCCTTCCTTGACCATTAATATTCAAATATGTGAAGATGAATTTTCAACCAAATAATTGCATTTTTTAAATAAGAGTTTGATGTTCAATGAAAACCAGAACTTTCAATTTAACAGGATGAATTTCCTCTTAAACTGTTTTTCCTAGAAAAGTTTATTTTTCTATTAGATCTATATATGTTGATATAAAAATAATTTAACAAATAAGCAACTGTAATAGGTGCGTAAAGTGAAAACTGTTCTTCAACATTTAGAACGAGAAAATCCCTCACATATATATACAAAACAGTTGCAATATATGTATGATAGTTCTTTGCATGTCTCACATTGCAAAAAGTTAAATTTGAATTGATTTTTGTATAAAGATCTTAAATACGTGCTTAATAAATCTAATTTTTCAAAATGTATGTCTGCTTCTTCAATTTGATTAAACTATATCCTCCTCATTTGCAGAAATTAATGATTATATTTTCTATAAAATAACCATCTTCAGCTATATTATAAAAAAATTTAGTTTAAGGATTTAAAAATACTAGCGGAAATTCTGATTTTGCTGAAAGATCTTCTCCTGCCAGAAATTATTCTGCGGGTTCAACGTTCAGGCGTTCTTCTCCTGCCGAGCCTTCTCTTCGTGCCAGGTCCAGGTCTCCTCTTGCCAGTGGTTTTCCTTTTTTACGCGTAGGTCAACTTAAAATTGAAGAACTTAGACCTAGACCTCAAAATATAATGTCCTTGCGTCCATGCCAACCGAAGGACAAACGATTTTGATTTTAAAAATATTAAAATATTAGCTACTGAAAAAAACGCTAATCAACGACGTATTATTGAGTCCATTTTTATAAATAAATTTCGCAATATTTCTGTTAACTTGCGTACTGAAATTCTAAACATTAATAAAATTTATCAATTTTAAAATAATGTCATCTTTTTAGTTAAAATAATTAGTTCTCGCATTTAAATTTAAATTCAGTTTCGGGCGTTTCCTCTTCAGTGGTTTCAATGAAAACTCTTTTTCTGTATTTTAAGATGTAGTTTTTAAAGTGCGTGAAGTCTCTTTAATTTTCCTTTGCTTTAAAGATTAAATATATACAATATTGAGGCTTGGAATAGTTGTAAAAAATGCGATAGATTTTTGCAATAATAATAATAAATTATTTCTTCTTACCAGAAGACCGCATAATAATTTTATCTCCAACAGAAACTTACCTGAAACAAATGAAAGATAAATTCTAATTAAAAAGCGAAGTCTATATTAATATACTATAAATTAAATTAAATATGAGAAATATCCCTATTGCGTGTCTCAATTGAGAAAATATCAATTAAGGTGAATTTCGTCGAATTTAGGATGAATTAAAAAAAAAAAAAAAAAATGAATTGAATCAAATTCGAGTGAATATAATTTAAATTTTAGTTCTAATTCAGAAGAATACAATTTAAGAAAAATCTCTGTTCAATCATAGAATTGCAATTTTATTTCCAAAACCCGCTCACTTCGCATTCGATTTCGAAATTTGAAAATTCAAAATAGTGAATCCAATATGGCGGCTAAAAATAAAAAAAAACATATTCGTCAGATTTGCATCAAAATTAAATCTCAGAGCTTTTTTAAACTTCTGACATCAAATCTGCTTTCGATCGGCCGTTATAGTAGACACTATATACGTTATTTTTGTAAACGACGGATTTCTCTTAACCGTAATAGAAATTGTGATATCAGCTTTGAAGATGTTAGTAATTGAATTTTTTTCTTAGAGATAACTCTAATGAAATGTAAATATATAAGAAAAATAAGCGTCATGCCTATTATTTATGATACAACCACTGTATGGTATACTCTATGATCTAATGAAGCACTAGAACATTCATCAGTTACAGTATTAATCAAATTCATCATTAATACATTAATTAGTTTTTCTCTAATTAGAAAATATGAAGATTGTCTTAACTCTCGTCTTATCCTTGGGGGTATCCTTAATTCTATTGGTGAATATAAATAATATAATATATCTATAATTTTTCAAGTACATTTTTAAGCCATATTTTACACCCTTCGTTTTCAAACCCTGCCAAAGAATCGCTGAAAAATGCAATATTACAATATTCTTAAAATACTTGAGAAAATTCAGAAAGATTTTGAAGATTTCAGACACAACAGATTAAAATTTTAACAAAAAAGCTATCTTTCAAGCAATTAGATAAATTTTTTATCAAGAAAGATGCATTATCCACGCAAACTAATATACCGGTAAATATGAGGATTGTTTCTAATCTCATCTTGTCCATGGCGGTTATCCCCAATACATCTATAATTTTGAATAATTTTTTTCAAGCTATACACAAATTCGAATTTGTGCGATTTAATCTACATTCTATCACAATTTATATTTTTTCTTCCAACTATAATTAAGGCTTATCTAAAATAAGTAGGAATTTAATCTTAATTTATTCCGGAGGAATCCAGAAAGTGTGTTTAAAAAAAAAAGAGAGAATGCGAAAAGTGTCCCTATTGATACGAAAGTCGTTCCATATGTGCACGTGCACATTAGAGTGACCCCGAAATACGTTGCTAATAACAAAATATTCGTTGGATTGACAATTTCAGTTTGAATTGCCATCTTGAATTTTTTCAAAATTCGACTATTACGCACTACTTCATAGCTTCTAAAAATAAGTTTTCTCATCTTGTGAAGTTTAAGCCTTTCCTTGCAGAATATGGAAATTATTAAATTTTTTTGTAATTCTCGGTGTATTGAAGAATTCCACGAAAACTGGGAAAGCTATGGCGATTTTATATTTTTTCCCATGTTAATCAAGTATTATGTATCCCACTTTTTAAACAATTCTGACCCTGTTAATCCTCTGTTTCTTGCTGCAGAATTGAGTTCAAAGTTCGAGTGTTTACCTAACGGTGCACCTATTTCTGTTGTTCCTCGTTGCAGACCTTCTTATGCGCCTGAACGGTCCCTTCCTCCTGCCAGACCTCATACTCCGGGTTCTCTGCTCAGGTATTATACTCGTTCTCCGGTCAGGTCTTCTCCTCTTCCCGAGTCTTCTCTTCGTGCCGAGTCTTCTCTTCGTGCCGAGTCTTCTCTTCGTGCCGATTCTTCTCTTCGTGCCGAGTCTTCTCTTCGTGCCAAGTATTCTCTTCGTGCCGAGTTTTCTCTTCGTGCCAGGTCCAGGTCTCCTCCTGCCATTCGTTACTCTTTAAACCTACGTAAGCTTAAAGTTGAAGAACTTAAATCTGTTCGACTTATTCCCCACACGAATCCGAACCGGCGTTTCGAAATTCCAAGATATACTTTTCCTAACGATGTACAAATTCAAGTGAGAGGAAGATATAATATTCTTGAACCCATGCCAATCAGGATAAAATCTGTATTATCAACGTCCAATGGTGATGTGTTTGCAATAGTATAGCGCAATAATACAGCTCTTCGTGGCTTATATATAATGATAAATGGCCTTAAAAAACGGGCAAAAATAAATATGAACAGCGGCGAAGTTGACGAGATGTCCAGAGAAGAAATCGACGAATCTCCCTCAAGCAGGGATCACCCAATCTCAGAGAATTTTCAATCAATAATCGTAGACGCTTTTCGTCCACAACATTAATTTAATTGAAAAAAATGTAAACATGAAGTATAATATTGTTTGTTATCAAAAGTAGGATTAAAATGTTACAAGTAACTGGTAGTTAAAGAACCGCTTTCTGTAACCATCTAGAAATTTGGCTTGCTCAATGATGTTAGCACCCGTATAATTTTAAGCGAGCTTCGATCATTAATTTTAAAAGGACATGTTCTTATACAAGGTTACCACTAAATTTCATTTACAAAATTTTTTGACTTTTCCCTCATTATTCCCTGACCAATGTTTCAATGTTGAATTTTTAAACAAATAGGTACTTGAATTTTGTTTCTCCAAAGAAGAAATTTAAAAAAGTCGAATTTTAAAAGAAAAGCGATTCAAGTTGAACCAAAAACAGTTAAATTGTCAAGAAGGAGATTAATTCTCAACAAATAAAATTATAGTTGAGTTTTCGTGAAAATGAAAAAGAATTTTAAACAAAATAGTGATATATAATATTTTGTCATATTTGCATGCAAATTTTGTACAAGGGGTTTTTTGAGGTCGCTTGCTTTAAATTTGACGTTAAAATTCAAAAGTTCAAAATAAGGTTTTCAATATTTCGAGAAAAAATGTCGAAAGTCCGATTTGCTTGAAAATTAGACCTCAGAGGTTTTTTCAAAGTTCTGAATTTAAATCTATTGTCGACCGGGAATTTAAACTCCCAAATCGGGTAGACAGCCTAAATTTTTGTAGAATTTAATATTCGTTTTACAAAACTTAAAATAGGCCGTTATAGCAGGAACTATATAAATTTTCCATTAAACGACGCACTGAGCTTATAAACGTAAAAGATTATATAAACTGTAATATATATAGTAATACATATAGTAATTAAATTTCTTTGTTTGAAGCTATTTTTTAAGAAATGTAAATATCTGAACCGAACAACATTGATGACTGTTATCTATTAGATAAACACTGTATGGTATACTCTGTGATCTAATGAAGCGCTAAAATATTCATCAGTTACAGTGTTAATGAAATTCTTCATTAACACATTTATTTTTTCGCTGAACAGAAAATATGAAGATTATTTTTATTCGCGTCTTATCCTTGGTGGTTATCTTCAGTTCTATTGGTGAATAAAATAATATATTTATAATTTTAGGTACATTTTTTTAAGCTATCCGCTAATCATAATGTGTGCGATGTATTCTACATTCTACCCCAATTCATATTTTCTCTCAAACTTCATTTCATTTTTTCCGAAATAAGTAAGAATTTAACCTGAATTTATCCCGGGAAATCCAGAAAGTAAAAATGGAATGCGAAAAGTGTTCCTATTAATACGGAATTCATACCATCAAATTTAATATTTAGTTCTCACGTGATGTGACTTTGAATATTTATGGGTAATTCTCAAATTGGAGGCAAACTTGAAGTCCTAGTAATATAACATTAACTTAGAAATTCGTACTGATATTTTTTCTAATTTAATAAATAGTTATCATCCTCTAGAAACTGGTCATTTCTTTTTTTTATTTCTGTCCCTATTTACTTTAATTTAATTTAAGAACACCCCAACCGTCATTACCGTACGACGTCCCAACCTCACTTTGCACAAGGATAAACTGTTTTTCTCCTTTTTTTAGACAGTAACCTGAAAAACGCTCAAAGTATCAAGTTTGTACACTTTAGATGAACATAAATTTGATTTATGCACATTTTTCAAGTCAAATAAATAATATTATAAAAACCTTAAAGTCTGTCCCTCGATTTTTCTAATTTAAGACGTCATTACCGTACGTCTTTTTTTCTAGTAAAATATTGTAGTTACAAATGAGTAATGAATACAGAAATATTAAGCGTATCGTTTAATACAAGATTCTATAAAATTGAGCTTAAAATATTAACTCTTTTTCTTGTGAATTCGATATTAAAACTGAAAAGTGCATTTTGATAACAAAAACATCATTCCCGTACGTGCGTCTGAAATAAAGTCGAAGAAGAAAATCAGTGAGGAGACAGCGTCAATTGGTAGCAGAACGGCATCTCAAATTTTTTCCGGCTTATAAATTTTTAAAAATAATTTTTAAGCTTATAAATAATCATGCTGCGACGATAATGAGCAAAAAGATAAATTCCGCGAAAAAACTAGATGGTCCAAAAAGCAGGGAAAAACGGAGCGACTTGGATCAAAAGAAGGAGAACACGGAAGAAAAGACAAATTTTCCTGTAGAAATGGCGAACCTGAAAAATCGAAATTCTATAAATCTCGAAGAAGTTGAGAAGCTATAGGAAAATTTAGGCCAGGAAAATTTAGAAACGGATGGAGCGCCTAAGTTACAAAACAAAAGTCGTCCAGCAACCGGAAAGCGAAATAGTGGCTCAGTAGTTAGAGAAATTATCACAATTTCAAAAAATGTGAAAAATTATCGTTCTCACGACTTCGGTAGAGATTGGGAATTTAAGGTAGGATGCTTCCTAGAAAACAATTCTTGATCTCCTCCAGCGTCATTAAAAACTTTCAGTAGTCTTTTTATCATTCTTACATTATTCGATGTAAGAGTTTTCAACAACAAATTTTAATTCTCTGAAACCCCTGAAAGTCTTTCAAAATACTCTAAAAGTTTAAAACCCTATAACATTATATAAAATACCTAGAACCAGTTCACATCCTTAAATACTCCTTGGAATCTCTTGAAATCTTTGAAATTAAAAAAAAAAAAGTTTGATTATAATATCAGATTTAACGCACTTCGTAGTACACATTTGTTTTCTTGAAATTGAAATTTATGAAATGCAAATATCTGATAAAGACAAACTTACGCATATAAAATGTGAGATAACGACTATACGATATCTGTGTTATATAATCTAATAAAAAACTGGAATATTCACCAGTTAAATTGTTAATAAAAATTCGTCATTAATATATTAATTAGTTTTTCCTCTAATTAGAAAACATGAGGGTCGTTTCTACTCTCGTCTTATCCATAGCGGTTATCCTCAATTCTATTGGTGAATATAATAATATATTATACAATTTTAAGTACATGTTTTTAAGATATACGCTATTCAGAATGTTTGCGAATAAGTATACATTTTATCCCAATTCATATTTCCTTTCAAACTTTATTTGCGAAAAGTGTCCCTATTCATACGGAATGTGGAGGTTAGATTTTTTTCAAAATTATTTTGCTCTCAGGAGCGGCGTTCGTTCCGAACTCAAAGTTCTTTCAACCTCAAAAAACAAGTGTAGAATATAAATAAAAAATGGCAGCTGTTTAGATTGCAAAAAAAATATTACTTTCCCCATTTTTCATGAAAAACCTCGAAAACTTGAAAAACTGAGGAAGTTTATTGGCGGAAAATATGCAATAGTTAGTGACAGCCAAAATTTTGGAAAAATGGAAGATAGCTGGTTTAAATTTAAGAAAGATGATTAATTTTACAATTTTTTAACTGAGGCCTCTCAAACTTGGCAAGTTAAACACATTTGATTTCAGAAGCTCTCCAGTACTCGGTAACTGAAAATTTATTGAAAAAATTCTATATGGCTATCGGCCAGCGATATATGCAGTAATTCTTCTGCAAAACGTATACTGTATTTATAGTGTCTAATAATAGATACTGTTGCAAAATGCCCTCGATCAGGGTGAAGTTTGACAATAAAAGTGAAAACAATTGTCGAATTGACAATATCAGTTTAAAACGCCATCATGAATTTTTCCGAATTTTAACTGTGACGCAACACTGCACAGTTTTTTAAAATAATTTAGCTTACCTTGCTGAGCTTGAGAGACTTCAGTTACAAAAATGGGAAAATTAAACATTTTTTAAAACTTTTTCAGCGGCCATCTTGCATTTTTTCCAAATTTAGGCTGTCACGAAAAAATTCCCTGATTTTAATAAAAAATTTCCTGACCTTCCGCGACCAGCAAGAATCCATGACATATCTAGGTTTTCGAGATTTATCCTCTACTTCTTATTGCAGAATTGAGTACACCGTTTGAGTGCTTGCCTAATGGCGAACCTATTCCTGACGTTCCTCGTGGCAGATCTTTTTCTCCTGAAAGATCATCTCCTGATAGACCTCATTCTTCACGTTCTCCGGTCAGGGCTTCTCCTTCTGATGCGCCTTCTCTTCATGCCACATCCAGATCTCTTCATGCCACATCCAGGTCTCTTCATGCCAGATCCAGGTCTCCTCCTGCCATTCTTCCTTCTGTCCGCCTAGGTTGCCTTTCAATTGAAAAACTTAAATATGTTCGGCTTATTCCACAAACGAATCCGAGCAGGCAATTCGAAATTCGAAGATACACTTTTCCTCGCGCTGCACTAATTCAAGTGAAAGTAATAAATAATGCCTTTGCGCCCATGCCAACCGAAGAACAAACTGTATTAACAACGTCCAATGGAGACGTCTTTGCAACATTCGAGAGAAGGAATACACATCTTCGTGGAATATATATTCGTAGTGATGTATTTCATCACAGGATAAAGATAAATATGTATACCGGTTTGGTTAAAGATATGACCATAGAAGAACTCGAAGAATCTCCCTTAGGCAAGAATTGCCCAATCTCTGGCAATTTTAGAACAATAATGGTAGACTCTTCAGATTAGTAGATTGGTAGAATTTTTAACGAAACAACTGAATAGCGGACCAAAAAAAAAGTAACAAAATAGTTAAACTTTTAACCAAAGCCTTGAATTTTCAACCAAATAATTAAATTTTTAATAAAATAGTTGAACTTTTACCCAAGAGTTTTATTTTCAAAGTATAAAGATGAACTTTCAAACGAAAAGACGAATTTTTCAACAAGAATAATAATTTTGCATCAAGAAAGACGAATTGTCAACAAAGTAAATAAATTTTTAAACAAATTCATGACCATAATGCTCAACAGTTGAAAACATTATTTCCTTAATCTTAAATTCGTTACATTGACTGCTAGATCCATATATTGTAACGATTCATCACCATACGTTAACATTTTCTATTCTTATAACCAAATTGATCAACAATTATTCAAATATCTATTGTTAGAAATATTGTTAAGAGTCAAAATATCAAATTGTTCATATCAAATTAGTAAACAAATGCCCAAATTGAACGGTTTTTCCTAAAAAAAGGTTAATGATTGTTATAAATAAATTGTTAGACAAATATGTAACTGTAAAAGTTTTCTACATAAAACGAGATTTTTTCTCTCTGCATATTCGAAATACGTCGATATTGATAATGTCACAAATAAATGAAGATACAATAAATAATTCTCACTTATGACTCATTTGTGAGAACGACGATTTTTTAAATTATCAGAGTGCTGCAAATTTTTTTGATAAAATTGAGTGCACAATAAAATTATATACCCGTAAAAAATATGATTTTCATTTCTTTTCCTATTCCTGCCAAATAATCGCCAAAAAAACACACAATTCAGAATCATACAATTTTCCTAAGATACTTGAGAAAATTCAGAGTGATTTTCAAGATTGCAGACATTATTTTCCCTCTTTTTAGCACATTTGAATGAAAGCTTGTTTTTTTACACATATTTTTTTAATATGTATATTTTATGTCACCTAATCACCAAACTATAAAACATAATTTTTTTTTTTAATAAAACGTGAGTCATGAACTTCAAATGAAAGAATTTTTGAATTCAGTTCTGCAAACTTAAGCAACTTTAAAAATCGTTTGAAAACATTCAAATGTTTTGAATTCATTTAAAATGAACAGAAAAAATTGGCAATTGACCGCACAGAAAAATTCAAAAAATAATTGGATTTGTATCAAACTTAGTAAAAGGGGTTTTTTGGGATTGCTGACTACGAATTTGATGTAAAAATTTAAAAATATGCATGCGAATTAGATCTCATAGGTTTCTTAAATTTCTGCCTTCAAATCTATTGTTAATTTAAAATCATAAATCGAGTAGGCAAACCTGCAAATTTGTAGAATTCATATTGTTTTTAAAATTGGTTTAAAAAAATTATATAGGCACTTCATAAAAAAAAGTTAATATATTTTATTATGAATATTCCTTTCTTAATTACTTGAGCAACTTTAATTTCAAAAACTCATGTATCTTTACTTGGCTAATACGCAGAAGAATATAAATTATCGGTTTATCAGTTGTATTATCCGTGACATCAGTTTTTACGAATTTAGTATTTTTTTCGCTTGAAACTCACTCTAATGAAATGTAAATATCTGAGCGGCACACGCTTAACGCCTATAATCTCTGAGATAAAAAATATAAGATATACTATATAATCCGATGAAAAACCAAAATATTCATCAGTTGCATTGATGATAAAATTCTTTATTAATACATTAATTTTTTTTCTCTGATAAGAAAAGATGAGGATTTTTTTCACTCTCGACTTGTATTTGGCGGTTATGCTCTATTCTATCGGTGAATATAATAATATGATATATCTAAAAATTTACGTACATTTTTTGAGCTATAGGCTAATCAATATCTGTGCGATTGAATCTACATTGAAGTGTATCAAAAATACAAAATTTTAGCCATTTTTTCGTTATTTTAAAGCGAATAAATTTTTTTCTAATCCGGGTGAAGATTGAAAGTTGTGTACCATAATGATATTAGTGCCTATGAAGTATAGACCTCAACAAAAATTATTTTATGTCTTAATACGGTTTTTCTACGGTTCACCGGGATAACAAAAAATAGTTATTGGCCTGAAAGTAACAAGAAAAATATAATTTTTTGTGATTTTTAGCACTCTTCCGTCCACCAACATAAGATACTTTTTGATGTTTATTTACCTTAGATTGAAAAAATACGTTACCATGACATATCCGGGGTTTTTCAGGTTGGTCCTCTGTTTCTTGTTGCAGAGTTGAGTTCACAGTTCGACTGTTTACCTGATGGCTCCCATATTCCTGGTATTCCACGTGGCGGAACTTCTTATTCTCCTAAAAGTTCACTTCCTCCTGTCAAAACCTCATTTTCCGGTTTCTCCGATCAGGGCTTCTCCTCCTGCCATACCTTCTCTTCGTGCAGGCCCAGGTCTCCTCCTGCCATACGTTCTCTTCGTGCAGGTCCAAGTCTCCTCCTGCCATTTATTCTTCTTCCCGCTCGCGTGGAGTTAAACTTGAAGAAATTGAATCTGTTCGGCTTATTCCCCACGCGAATCCGAACCGGCAATTCGAAATTCGAAGATACACTTTTCCTCGCGATGCATCAATTCGACTATTATCAGCTCTTGATTTCTAGCTCTTACCCAAGATTTTTTCACAAAATGTTGGTTCTTTTGGTTGAAAACTATAGAAAATACATGGACCTTAGAAATAAAATGAATCTAAAAATGAATGTAATTTATTAACACAATTATTAAAACAAACTTAAGCAAGCCCAAAAAAATTCCCTGATCTTATAAAAATTTCCTGCCTTTCCATGACCAACAGAAATTCATGACACACCCAGGTTCTTAAGGTTAATCCTCCGTTTTTTGTTGCAGACTTGAAAATTCATAATGACGGATCTAATATGTTGACCGAAAATTTAAAATAATAAATCGAGTAGAAAGCCTGTATTTAAAAAAAAATCATATTAGTTTTACTAAGCTTCAAACGACAAGTTAGTAGACACTGCAATATACATTTTATTTGTAAACGACTTGTGAAAGATTACATGAATTGTGATATCAGTTCCAACAAATTAGTCATTAAATTTTTTCCTTGAAATTAAATCTTATGAAATTGTCAACATGAGATAACCAGTATATGATATACTATGTGATATAATGAAGCACTAGAATATTCATCTGTTAGATTGCTAATGAAATCCTTCATTGATTCTTTAGTTAGTTTCTCCTCTAATTGAAAAATATGAAGACTGTTTTTACTCTCGTCTTACACTTGGCGGTTATCCTTGATTCTATTGGTGAATATAATAATATATCTATAATTTTAAGTACATTTTAAAGCTATCCGCAAATCAAAATGTGTACGAATTTAATCTCAGTTTATTCCAGCGAATCCAGAAAGTGTGTGTTGAAAAAAATTGAATGCCAAAACTGTCCCTTCATAGTGGTTCACAAATACTATTGCCAAATGTTCTTAATCAGGATGGAGTTTTACAATAAAAGTGAAAATATTCTTTGAATTGAAATATGTTTTCAAATTTATTCAGCTGCCATCTTGGATTTTTTCACAATTTTGGCGCATAGGTTTTTTCAAATGAATTTTCATATTTTTCCCCATGTTAATCAAATTTAAAAAAAAAATTCCCTGCTCCCGCCCAGAATTTTAATTCTTTGGGAAAATTTCCAGTACCAATTAAGACTACGGTCATCACAATATTATTTTTAAATTTGAAAAAAAAAAGAAACTGCAACACTTCGTAAAAAATAACTTATTAAGTAGACTTTTGGTACATTATCCGAACTGCCTATAATGTAACCAGGCATGCGGATACTCTATAAAATAAATTTAAGAAAGCCCGACAAAATTCCCTAATTTTAATAAAAAATTCCTGACGTTTCATGGCCAACAAAAATCCATGACTTATCCGGGTTTTCTAGGTTTTCCAGGTGATAAAATGTCCTGTTAATCCTTTCTTTCTTCTTTCAGAGCAAAGTTTACAGTTCGAGTGGTTACCTAATGGCTACCCTGTTCTTCGTGTTCCTCGTGGCGGACCTTCTTCTTCTCCTGAATTCTCTTTCCCTCCTGCCAGAACTCATACTCTGGGTTCATCGATCAGGGCTGCTCTTCATGCCGAGCCTACTCTTCGTGCCAGGTCAAGATCTCCTCCTGTCGAGCCTTCTCTTCTTGCCAGGTCCAGATCTCCTCCTGCCGAGCTTTCTCTTCGTGCCGGGTCAAGATCTCCTCCTGCTGAGCCTTCTCTTCGTGCCAGGTCCAGGTCTCCTCTTGCCAGTAGATCTTCTCCTTTAAATATTCGTGGACTTACAATTGAAGAACTTAGACCTGTTCGGCTTATTCCCCGCGCGAATCCGAACCAGCAATTTAAAATTCGTAAATACACTTTTCCTCGCGATGCACCAATTCAAGTGAGAGGAAGATATAATGTCCTTGCGCCTATGCCAACCGGAGAACATACTGTATTATCAACGTCGAACGGTGACGTTTTTGCAATAGTGGAGGGAAATAATACACTCCTCCGTGGAATATATACTGCCGGTCATAGGCGGGCCAAAATAAACATGTACAGCGGCGAATTTAAAGAGATGACCAAAGCAGAAATCGCGGAAACTCCCTCAGGCAAGAATCGCCCAATGTCAAAGCATTTTCGAGAAATAATGATACACGAGTTTCTTTCACAACAATAACTTAAGATTTTTTGGAAAATGTAAAGCTAAATATAATATTGTTTTCCTTTGCAATATTGGAGGCAAATAATATAATTCTTCGTAGAATATTCACAATAAGAACTGGCACTCAAAAACGGGCAAAATTGAACATGGATAGTGGCAAGGTTGAAAATATGGCCACAGGAAAATTTGAGGAATCTTCGTTAGACAAGAAACGCCCAATCTCAAGGAATTTTCAACAATAGTCGCAAACGGCTTTCGTTCAGAATATTAATTAATTTTTTGTTTACTTCATAAGTAAAATTTAATATTATTTGTTATCCGAAGTAAGATCAAAATGTTACATGGAAATGGAAGTTTAAGGACCGCATTCTATAAATAACTAAAATAATTTCTCGCTCAACGGCATTTGCCCCCGCAGACTTTTCAAACGAGTTTCGAATTTCGCCACAAAACTTCACTTTAATAATTCCCTCACTTCTCCCTGATTTTTCTCTGACCAATTTTTCATTTCCCCAGAACCCTAATATTCAAAGGTCATGATTTTTATCTTGTAACATTTTTAACGTATAATCTTTTATGAACGTAATAAAATAAATTCAAACAAAAAATTCCTTTATTTATTTCAACCGAAAAAGATTAATTTTCCACCATAGAATTTTTGAAGAAGGAAAAATTACCATTTAACAAAACAGTTAAATTTTCAATAAAATAGTTCAATATTGTTCCAGATTGTTGAATTTTTAACCCACACTAGAGGCTCATACGCGCGCTCCGCGCGCGACCAATTTATTTACATGTAATTATTTTATTTGGAAATGAAGTTCAATAAAATACCATTACATTAATTTTTAGTTCAATAATTTTGATTTGTACACGGCTTCGCATGGATACCCTCTCACGATGCAGAATAAATAATTGTGTAACTCTAAACATTTTCATGCAACTTCGGAAAAAAACCTATAAAATGCCAGCGCGTACAAATTTTCATAGAAATGCACAGTAAATGATCTCGACTCGAGAAGAGTCCAGATGTCAAGCCATTTCGAGCGTGCATAGCACTCGGATGGATGACCATCTGCGACGTATACGACCGAGTTGTGTATTCGCTGCGTTTTAACCTCGGTTTCAATTAATGTCGAGCAGGAGGTTTGACGGCAGGGTTTCTTCGATAAATTTCCAAACTCTTAATTTGTTTATGAAAATATTTTAAATAATTAATAAATCTTGGAAATTTGAAGAGCATAATAGAAAGAAGTCATCGGAACGATATTCTTAGTTAATTCTGTACAAAATTCACCCTATTCGTTGAAAAATAGCCAAATTCTTATTTTTTCATCAAATTTGTTTAAATAATTAATAATTCTTGTAAATTTACAAAACAACATAGAAAAGAGCATCGGAAAGACAATCTTAGTTGACTCCGGAAACAAATCTTGTCTATTCCTCGACAAATGCCCAAACTCTGAATATACTTATGAACATTGTTTAAATAATTAATAATTATTGTAAATGTGCAAAGTATCGTAGAAAATAGTTATTGAAAATACATTCTTTGTTCATTCTGGAAACAAATTGGGCCTATTCTTTCAGAAATAGCCAAACTCTTAATTTTGCAATGAAAATTGTTTAAATAATTAATAAATCTTGTAAATTTGCAAAACAATACAGAAAAAAGGCATCTGTAATATATTTTTATTTAATTCTGTTAAAATTGAGCCTGCTCCTTGAAAAACAGCCAAACTCTGGATATGTTTATACAAATTGTTTGAATAAATAGTAATTATTGTAAATTTGCAAAGTACCGTAGAAAAGAGTTATTGGAAATACATTCTTGGTGATCCCGTAAACAAACTGAGCCTATTCATTGAAAAATGGCTGAACTCTTAATTTGTTGAAATAATTAATAATTATTGTAAATTTGCAAAGCATCATAGAAAAAGTCATCAGAAAGATATTCTTGGTTAATTCTGCAAAAAAATTGAGCCTATTCGTTGAAAAATAGCCAAATTCTGAATTTTGTATGAAAATTATTTAAATTGTTAAAAATTATTGTAAATTTACAAAGCAACATAGAAAAGAGTCATCGGAAAGGTATTCTTAGTTGACTCCGTAAACAAATTGTGCCTATTCTTTGAAAAATAGCCAAAATCTGAATATGTTTATGAAAATTGTTGAAATAATTATTGTATATTTGCAAAGTATCGTAGAAAATGGTTATTCGATTCACATTCTTTCTTGATACCCTGAACTAATGTATCCTATTCGTTGAGAAAAGGCCAAGCTCACAATTTGTTTATGAAAATTGTTTAAGTAATTAATAATTCTTGGAAATTTGCAAAGCATCATACAAAAAAGTCATCGGAATGATATTCTTAGTTAATTCTGTCAAAAAAGTGTAGCCTATTTGTTAAAAAATAGCCAAACTCTAAATTTTTTAATGAAAATTGTTTAAATTATTATAAATTCTTATAAATTTACAAAGCAACATAGAAAAGAGTCATCAGAAAGACTTTGCATAGCATTATAGAAAAAAAGTAATCGGAAAGATATTCTTGGTTAATTCTATAAAAAAATTTAGCCTATTCGTTGAAAATAGCCAAAATCTGAATTTGTAAAGAAACATAGAAAAAGAGTCTTCGGAAAGACATACTTAATGGACTCCGTAAACAAATTGTGCCTATTCGTTGAAAAATAGCTAAACTCTGGATATTTTGATAAACATGTTTAACTAATTAATAATTAATATATTACTCGTTGAAAAATGGTCAAACTCTTAATTTGTTTATCAACATTGTTTAAATAATAATTAATTCTTTGGAATTTGCAGAGCACTATAGAAAAATGTCACCGGAAAGATATTCTTATCTAATTTTTAAAAAAATTGAGCCTATTCGTTGAAAAATAGCCAAACTCTAAATTTTGTAATCCAAATTGTTTAAATAATTAATAATTGTTATAAATCTACAAAACATAGTAAAGAGTCATCGGAAAGACAATCTTAGTTGACTCCGTAAACAAATTGTTCTGAATGTGTCTATGACAATTGTTTAAATGATTGATAATTATTATAAATTTTTAAAGTATCATAGGAAATAGGTATTTAAAAAACATGTTTTATTAATTCCGCAAAGAAATTGAGCCTATTCTTTAAAAAATATCCAAACTCTTGATTTGTTTATCAAAATTGTTTAAATAATGATTCATTCTTTGGAATTTGCAGAGCATTATAGCAAAAAGTCACTGGAAAGATATTCTTACTTAATTCTATTAAAAATGGAGCCTATTCGTTACAAAATAGCCAAAATCTCATTTTTTTAATTGAAATTGTTTAAATTATTAATAATTAATGTGAATTTACGAAGCGACATAGAAAAGTGTCATCAGAAATACATTCGTAGTTACTTTGTAAAGAAATTGTACCTATTTCTTGAAAAATAGCCAAACTCTGAATATGTTTATGAAAATTGTTTTAAAATAATTAATAATTATTATATATTTGCAAAGTATCATGGGAAAGAGTTATTTGAAATACATTCTTTCTTAATACCCTGAACTAATGTATCCCATTCGTTGAAAAAATGCCAAGGTCTCAATTTGTTTATGAAAATTATTTATAACATTAATAATTCTTGGAAATTTGCAAAGCATCATAAAAAAAGTCATCGGAAAGATATTCTTAGTTGATTCTGTAAAAAAACTTAGCCTATTTGTTGAAAAATACCCAAAACTCTATTCGTGGAAAAATGACCAAACTATGAATTTCTTTATGAAAATTGTTTAAATAATTAATAATTTTTGGGAATATATCAAGCATGGAAAAAAGTCACCGGAAAGATATTCTTAGTTGACTCCATTTTCTTTGAAGATAAATAAGCCAAGGGTAAACCCCTTTTTAAAATTTTCTAAACTTCTATAAATTCCAAAAATAATTCAAATTTTAATGTTTTCTCATAAAAATATGACAGATGAATTCATATTTTTAATTGTTTAAGATTGCAATAATAGTTACAATTGGAAGGAAGCTATATTCTTTGAAAATGTAACTGAAAGTTAAATAAAATAAAATTATAAACGTTCATAATTTTTGATTGTTAGTTAAAATTATAAGGATGTAATCGTCTTTGAAAATGTAAATGAAAGTAAAATAAAAGAAATTTCTAAATGTTCATAATTTGTATTGTTTATTATTCTAATAGAAAAAAAATTTCGAAAAAAAGTAAGGCTTTATAATTTTAAAAAGAAATATTAAAAAATGAGCCAAAATATTAATTAAAATTGTAATTTTGTCTTTAAAAATATTTAGCCCAGAGTGGAATCATTTTGATTTGCTTAAGATTTCAAAAATTGTTTAAATTTGAAAAAAGTCATAGACGTCGAAAATGCAACCAAAATAAACATAAAATGAATTGCTAAATATTCATATTTTCCATTATTTATAATTATAATAAAAAAATTTCAACTTGTAGTTGAAATTGTAAATTTTTTTAAACTTGCTTCAAAGCTATCTAAATTTTGAAAAAATTGAAAAAAAAACACAGAATGAATTCATCAAAATGCTTTATTATTACATCACACTAAAAATGAGGGCAAAGTATATAGCATGTGAAAAATTATTTCAAAAAATCTTAAAAAAGGACAATAGCATTGTATTGAAGAGATTATTAATGTGCTGGAAGCAATTAACAAAAAGAATAAAGACTGAAATTAATGAAAACTTTTACAATTATTAAAATTTGTACTGGGTTAGATATTAGATATATGGTGCATATATTTTCTTCTAAAAATGAATTTGTTTAAAATGTTGAAATGGTTTTGATTTTAATATTATAGTTCAGATATAAAAGTTGTGCTTATTATTAAAAAGTTTATAGCTGCAACTATGTTTTAATGTAAGCTAAAAAATAGCCAAACTCTGAATTTGTTTATGAAAATTATTTAAATAATCAATAATTATTTTAAATTTACAAAGTGCCGTAGGAAAGACTCATCGAAAAGGCATTCTAAGTTGATTCCGTAAACAAATTGAGCCTATTAGTTGAAAAATGGCCAAACTAAAGATATTCTTAGATAATTATGTAAAAAAAATTGAGCCTATTCGTTGAAAAATAGCCAAATTCTGTATTTGTTTATGAAAATTGTTTAAATAATTAATGATTCTTGTACACTTGCAAAGTATAATGTCGAACAGTCACCGGAAAAGCATTCTTAGTTGATTTCGTTAAAAAAAATTAAGCCTTTTCGTTGAAAAATAACCAAACTCTGAATTTCCTCACAAAAGTTGTTTAAATAAACAAATCATAATTCTTTGGAATTGTAAAGTACTATAGAAAAGAGTCATCGCAAACATATTCTCAGTTAAATCTGTAAAAAAATTTAGCCTATTCATTGAAAAACAAAATTTATTATAAAAAAATCTTAGTTTTAAATAATTAATAATTCTTGGTAATTTGCGAAACTTCATGAAAAATACTCATCGAAAAGACATTCTTAGTTGATTCCGTGAACTAATTAAGCCTATTCGTTGTAAAATAGGAAACTCTGAATTTCCTTACAAAAATTGTTTAAATAAATCATAATTACTGGGAACTTCTAAAGCACTATAGAAAAGAGTCACCGCAAAGACATTCTCAGTTAATTTTGTAAAAACGTTGAGACTATTCGTTGAAAAATAAAATTTATTATTAAATAAATCTTAGTTTTAAATAAATAACTCTTGGGAATTTGCAAAACATCATAAAAAACTCATCTAAAAGACATTCTTAGTTGATTCCGTGAACAAATTAAGCCTATTCCTTGAAAAATAGAGAACTCTGAATTTCCTCACAAAAATTGTTTAAAATTTAAATTTGCAAAGCAACATATAAAAGAGTAATCGCAAAGATATTCTCAGTTAATTTTTTTTTTTTAGAATATTTGTTGAAAAATAGACAAACTATGAACTCTTGGGAATTTTCAAAGCACCATAGAAAAGAGTCATCGCAAAGATATTCTCAGTTAATTTTTTTTAACAAATTGAGCATATTTGTTGAAAAATAGACAAACTATAAACTCTTGGGAATTTTCAAAGCACCATAGAAAAGAGCCATCGCAAAGATATTCTTACAATTGGAAGGAAGCTATATTCTTTGAAAATGTAACTGAAAGTTAAATAAAATAAAATTATAAACGTTCATAATTTTTTATTGTTAGTTAAAATTATAAGGATGTAATCGTCTTTGAAAATATAAATGAAAGTAAAATAAAAGAAATTTCTAAATGTTCATAATTTGTATTGTTTATTATTCTAATAGAAAAGAAATTTCTAAAAAAAGTAAGGCTTTATAATTTTAAAAAGAAATATTAAAAAATGAGCCAACATATTAATTAAAATTGTAATTTTGTCTTGAAAAATAATTAGCCCAGAGTGGAATCATTCCGTAAACAAATCGAGCTTATTCGTTTATGGAAACTGTTAAAATGATTAATCGTTCTTGTGAATTTACATAAGCAACATAGAAAATAGTCATCAGAAAGACTTTTCTTAGCATCATAGAAAAAAGTAATCTGAAAGATATCGCCTTTCGAATCTACGAGTCCAAGCCTAAAACTGGATAGAACTGGATTGAAATGAAAACTAAGTATTGAAATGAATGAAATCATATTTTCAATTGCGTAATATTTAAAATTTGTTTTTTAAATAAAAAATTAACAAAATTTATTATAAAAAATCCAAACACAAATTTTCCGAAATGTATAAAGCTTTAATTAAAAAATATAAACGGTACTCAAAATTCGGAAACTTTGGAACATTTTGAAACATTTTGAAATGTAAATGAACTATGACTAATCGAAAATGAATTTTTCAACATACGAATAAAATATTAAAAATGTTAAAAAATGAGTCCAAGGAATCGTATATATACCGAAGTGTACATGCATAGACTTCCCCTAACCTTCTTATGAAAACAAACATCTCGAGTTCAAATAAACACAGCTCGCCCAACGTCGATGAGATCGCTTTATGCGTATCATCGACTCACCACTGGTAGTTATTTGGGCTGTTGCCACAATTTAAGTTTTGAAAAAGTTCTCGCAGATGACGTCTTAAACTACCTGGTGCGCGACCCGATGCACCCGGATCGTCTGCTCACCACTGTTAGTTATTTTGGCTGTTGGAACAATTAAAATATTAAAAAAGTTCTCGTAGAATACGCTTTAAACTACCTGGTGCGCGACCCGGTGCACCCGGATCGGCGACTCACCACTGTTAGTTATTTTGGCTGTTGAAACAACTTGAATTTTGAAAAAGTTCTCGTAGAATACGTGCTAAACTACCTGGTGCACGACCCGGTGCACCCGGGTCGTCGAGTCACCACTATTAGTTATTTTGGATGTTGGCACAACTTGAATTTTGAAAAAGTTCTCGTAGAATACGTGCTAAACTACCTGGTGCGCGACCCGGTGCACCTGGATCCTCGGCTCACCACTTTTAGTTATTTTGGATGTTGGCACAATT
>CAKNYM010052421.1:145240-191822 GCA_932195095.1 Andricus curvator
TCCTCGGCTCACCACTTTTAGTTATTTTGGATGTTGGCACAATTTAAATTTTAAAAAAGATCTCGTAGAATACGCGTTAAACTACCTGGTGCGTGACCCGGTGCACCCGGATCCTCGGCTCACCACTTTTAGTTATTTTGGATGTTGGCACAATTTAAATTTTAAAAAAGTTCTCGTAGAATACGCGTTAAACTACCTGGTGCGTGACCCGGTGCACCCGGATCCTCGGCTCACCACTTTTAGTTATTTTGGATGTTGGCACAATTTAAATTTTAAAAAAGTTCTCGTAGAATACGCGCTAAACTACCTGGTGCGTGACCCGGTGCACGCGGATCCTCGGCTCACCACTTTTAGTTATTTTGGTTAGTTATTTTGGATGTTGACACAATTTAAATTGTTAAAAATTTATCGTAGATGACGTCTTCAACGGCCTGGTGCACAAAACTAAATCATGGTAACGGTAACGGAAATAGTAACGTACGAAGATGGGTTTTCAAAGATAGGATTAATGAAGTAACTGAACGATTTCGAAGGCAGTTGAATTTTCGAACAAGAAAAAATATGAATTTTCAATCAAAAAGAACGAATTTTCGGTTCGAACAGACGAATTTTCAACAAAACAGTTGAATTTTCGACGAAAAATGATTACTTTTCACAAAATACTTGAATCAACAACAAAATAATTCAACTCTCAACGAAATTTTTGAATTTGTAATCAAATAGTTTAATTTTAAAATTACAAAGAAGAATTCTCAATCAAAAAGACGAATTTTTAACAAAAGTAGATCAATTTTCAACTGAAGATGGAAATGTTAAATCTTCGCTAAAAGAAAATAATTTTCAACCAAAAAAAAAGAACTTTCCACAAAAAAGACACATTTTTAACCTCAAAGACAAATTTTTTATAAAACAGTTGAACTTTCAATCCAAAAATACTTATTTTCTACCAAGCAGATTTGTTTTCTACCATTAATACATTTAAAGGTGAAAAAATTGTAGAAAAAAAAACGAATTTTTAAGAATAGTTAAATTTATAACCAAAAAGATGAACATTCACCCAAGTAGTTAAATGTTCAATTAACAAAGACTCATTTTCAACGAATAATCTTAATAGCAAATACTTAAACTAAAGAAGATTTTAATTTTAAATGAAATACAGTTGAATTCCACCCAAAAAAAAGCTGTCGGATTCTTTTTCGATATAATCTGAAATCTTTAAAACTTAAAATTAATGAATATAATAATAACTTATACATTAATATTAACCATACTACTAACCTGGGCAATTAAAAAAAAAGTTAAAAATTGAAAACTTTGATAAAGAATGTTCGAAGTGGAGCAAATGTAAATTTAAATAACTAATGATTTTTAAATGTTTAGAAATCTCTCAAAATGTTTAAAAATCGTTAATTTTCAATCAAATCTTAACTTTTTTAAATGACCGGAAAAATAAAACATAGTAAAAGGGGATTTCTAGAGTTTCTGACCTCTGAATTAACGTCCATTTAATTTAAATATTTTTTCATATTTGCTGGAAGGTTGGTACAAGAAGGTTTTCGGGGTCACTGACTTTGAATTTGATGTCCAAATTTGAAAATTCAAAATAGCGGATCCAATATGGCGGAAAAAATGTGAAAAACTTTAAATAATTGCACGAAACTTGATATAAGGGGGTTTTGGGGTCGCTGGCTTCAAATTTGACATTAAAATTCGAAAGCTGAAAATAACGGTCCCCTAAGGGTTTTACGTTTTTATGTATCTTTTCCTTATTCCTTTACGCACACCCCACGCACTTACTTGATGGTGGGAGGGGGACCTACAGTTTAAGGTGGGTTCCGAACCACCAAGACCAACAGCTTTAAGTACTTCGAGAACCTTTTTTCTAGAGGTACCGGTCCCACGACTCTCCGGAGATGAACAACTCCCTTGCTAGGCAAGTGTTCACCGCATGGGCTGCCGAGGCTCTTACATAGTGCGAGGCGGGGATCGAACCCGCAAGCCGACAGATTTGCATGAAAATTAGATTTCAAGAGGTCTTTTAAAGCTCTGACTATAAATCTATTATCGACAGGGAATTTAAAATCCTAAATCGGGTAGACAGTCTGTATTTTTGTAGAATTTATATTAGTTCTACAAAGCTTCACATAGGCCTTTATATTGTACGCCATATAAATTGTGACATCAGTTTTAGAGAATTTAATAATTACATTTTATCCATGAAACTCTGTCGAAATGTAAATATCTGAACAGAAGAACCTTCACGCCTGTTGCCTAAGAGATAAACACTACATGGTATACTCTGTAATCTAATGAGGCACTAGATCATTTATCAGTTACAGTGCTAATTAAATTCTTCATTAATACATTAATCAGTTCTTCCTCTAATTAGAAAAAAGATGATCGTTTCTACTCTCTTCTTATCATCGGCGGTTATTCTGAATTGTATTGGTGAATATAATAATATAATAAATCTACAATTTGGCTACATTTTTTGAAGCTATAGGCTACTCAGAATATGTGCGATTTAAGCTACATTCTATAAATTCGCGGCACTCAGTTGAAAAGTTAAAGTTAAGTTTGTCCCTCTGACAACCTACAGCGCAAGCGCGGTTTAGCTGTTCATCCGACGGTCGTAGACTTTTGCCTGGCGAGAGCGAACCAATCGCGCGAAGCCCCCTCCCAGCGGCATTGAACAAACGATCCTCGCTAGTGAACCCCCACTCGCCTGCGTCGCGAGTGGTGCGCCGCCGCTGAAGCGAAGCACATAAAAGTACGGTCCGCGAGACCAAGAAGTCAGATCTCCCCGGGCTTCGGCCATAGTCACATCTCCCTGGTTTCTCCGCTTCAACCCTTGCCCGACTGATGAAGAGCCAAACCAAGGATCCCCCCCCCCCCTCCTGGATCACCCTGGATTCCTCCCAACTGGCACATTGTCTCCATCACCGTCCCCACAACTAGACCATCCACCACACTCGCTTCCCTCAGTAAAATTTTCTCGAATCCAAGGTACGCGATACCCTCCCCCCCCCCACAAGCTACATCTCAAGCTCAGCAATCATAACGCCCACACGGCTAGAATAAGATGCAACCTTCCAATGTAAATAGTATTAGCAATACATCTTCCACTCTCATTTTGAATTTACTTTGCTTTTTTCCTTTTGTAAATTAGTTTCCCTCTTCCTTTAATTTAATAACTTTTAAATCAGTCTCAACCCACAGACTGACCTCAACATGGTATCCGACAAGTGTCCTATTAATACGGAATTCGTACTATATGTGCACGAGCACACCAGGGTAACCCCGATACACGTGGTTACGTTTCTTTTAATTCTTTTGATCCCAGGTGCGCATTTCGTTCCAATGGTAAAAAAAAATAATGTGCTACACATTTTAGCCAAAACTGTTAATATTTAGCCCTAGAAAACACCCCTTAAAGTGGTATATCTACAGAGCAAGTTCTGACATTTATTTTATTTGACATAATTTTAAATCTTCAAAACTTACAATTAATAACTTAATATTATTATAATAATGATAACCAAAATAATAACTTAAACAATTAAAAAAAAGCTTCTAAATTTAAAATTCGGAATGAAAATGTTTTAATATGAAAGAATGTAAATTTTAATAACTGATGATTTTTAAAATGAATTGTAGTTTGAGTATTCAAAATTGACCAATCTTTGATCAAAAATATTCAATTTGTAACTTAGTTTTGTTTAAAATCATTTTAAATGTTCAAAAATCTCTTGGAATCTTTGAAATTCGTTTGAAATAATTCAAATGTTATGAACTCCTTTAAATTGGCTGAGAAAAATTAACAATTGACCGCACAGTGGGCCAGGAGACCACTAAAAATGAAAAAATTTAAGGAATTATAGGATTTGTATAAAAGTTGATAAAAGGAGTTTTTTGAGATGGCTGACTTCGAACTTGATGTCTTTGAAAATTCAAAATTGCGGATCAATTATGGTGGCAAAAATTTAAAAATCTTTACATATTTGTATAAAACTTGGTATAAGGTTTTTTTTCGATCGCTGGCTTTGAATTTGATATCAAAGTTCAAAATTTCAAAATAACGCTCTCAATATTTCGGGAAAAAATGTCGAAAGTCGTCGGATTTGCCTAAAAATTAGATCTCAGAGGTTTTTAAAAGTTCTGACTTCAAATCTATTGCCGACCGGGAATTTAAAATCCTAAATCGAGACGGCAGCCTGTATTTTTGTAGAATTTAGCTTAAACGTAAAAGATTATATAAATTGTGATATCATTTTTCACGAATTTAGTAATTACACAACCGTTGAGCCTATACTTTCTGAGATAACACCTATAAGATGTACTATATAATCTGATGAAGAACCAGAATATTCCTCAGTTATATTTCTATTAAAATTCCTCTAATCAGAACAGATTATGATTGTTTCTACCATTGTTCTATCCTTGGCGGCTATCCTCAGTTCTATTGGTGAATATGATAATATAATATATCTATAATTTTAGGTACATTTTTAAAGGTATACGCTAATCAGTATGTGTGCGATTTAATCCACTGACTATTGCACAATTTCTGGAAATAAATTTTCATAATTTGTAAAGTTTGAGAGTATTTCCATGAAAAATAGGGAAATTAATAATTTTGTTCGGAATCTAAACACTTCGCAACTAGCATTTTTTCAAAAATTTTAATTTTTATTATCAGATCTTGATTTCTAGCTCTTACCCAAGATTTTTTCACAATATTTTGGTTCTTTTGGTTAAAAACTATAGAAAATACATGGACCTTAGAAATAAAATGAATCTAAAAATGAATGTAATTTATTAACAGAATTGTTAAAACAAATTTAAGCAAGCCCAAAAAAATTTCCTGCCCTTCCATGACCAAGAGAAATCCTTGAGAAATCCAGGTTCTCAAGGTTAATCCTCCGTTTTTTGTTGCAGACTTGAGTACACCGTTCGAGTATTTACCTAACGGCGAACCCATACCTAGTGTTCCTCGTAGTGAATCTTCTTCTGCTCCTGAAAGGTCTTCTCCTGCCGAGCCGTCTCTTCGTGCCAGGTCCAGGTCTCCTCCTGCCATTCGTAATTTAGTCAGCCTAGGTGGACTTAAACCTGAAGAAATGAGATCTGTTCGGCTAATTCCCCACGCGAATCCGAACCGGCAATTCGAAGTTCGAAGATACACTTTTCCTAGCGATGCGCCAATTCATGTGAAAGGAAATTATCATGTCCTTGAGCCCATGCCAACCAACGAGCAAACTGTATTATCAGCATCTAATGGTGACGTCTTTGCTATATTCGAGAGAGGAAATACACTTCTTCGTGGAATATATAATGACGGTCACAAACGCGTAAAAATAAACATGTACAGTGGCAAGGTTGAAGATATGAACAGAGAAGAAATCGGGGAATCTCCCTTAAGCAAGCATCGTCCAATCTTTAAGAATTTTAAAAAGATAATAATAAGCGACTTTCGTCAATAACAATAATTTAAATTTAAAAAAAATGTAAAACTAAAATATAATATTGTTTGTGATCCGAAGTGGGATCAAAATGTCAACATATATTCAAAGACCAGCATTTTAATCTTGTAAGATTTTTAACATGTAATCTTTTATGAACGGAATAAAATAATTTCAAATGAAAACTAAAAATTCCTTTATTTATTTCAACCAAAGTTCAATTTTTAACTGATTTTTTGGATTTCCGACCTACAAATATGAATTTTCAATCAAATAGTCGAGGTTTCAAACAAAAAAGATTAAACTTCAATGAAGTAATTGAAAGATTTAAAAGACAGTTGAATTTTTGAACAAAATTCAACAAAACAGTTGAATTTTCCATAAAAATATTACTTTTTAACAAAATAGTTACATTTTGAACAAGATTGTTGAATTTTTGACCAAACTGGTGGCTTTCAACCTGCAAATACGAATTCTCAATCAAATGGTCGTATCTTCAAACAACAAAAAATCAAACTTCAACCAAATAATTTAACATTTTTTAAGACAAAAGAAGATTACTTTCTAACAAAATATTTAAATTCTCAACAAAATGATTAAGTTTTCAACAAAATAATTGAATTTTTACCAAATACGTGTAAATTAGATGTGTGCACAAAAATTCGATCCGATTTAGAATCGACATTCGATGCGTGCTACGGTCGAATCGGTTTTTTCCGATTCGATCGGTCGGCCTTAGATGGTCAAAAATCCAACATGCGACTGAAATAAAGCATTTCAAGTTTTTCGTTTATAGTTATAATTTAAAAAATCTAAACCACCCCTTCAAAAATTCAACAAAAGTATATGTTATGAAGGATATTCTTAGGAATGTTTACGTAAAATATCGAGGTGATCACTCTAGAACATAACCTCAAAAACAAATTTGGAACAATTCAAAATTTTTTTTACATGTAATTTTTCTCGAAAATTAAAAAAAAAATTGTAATAACCTTACTAGTGTCTACAACATATATTTTGTTCATAAAAATCAGTCAAGCTGTTTTTGAGAAAAAACACTTTTTAATTTTTCTTTCCACCTCCATGACTCCCACAAAAGTGAATTTTTAGGGTTATCATTGGGAGAGCTAATCCCGTCATTCAAAATCTTTTTATTCAATCGTTTAATAATGAACAAGTTTTTAAATGGAAATCTTCTGATTTCCCGGTTTAAACTTTTTTTTTCTTTTACTGAACCTAAATTTAATAAAAATTTATTAAATTATTGAATTTATTAAACTATATATTTAACTTCGCTAGTCCAGAACCATAAGATATTTTTGAATTTATTAAACTGGCATGGAAAATGATGTGAGTGTAACATTTTTATTATTTGTTTTTTAAAACAACATTCAACTGTAGACAATTGAAGAAAATTTAAAATTGAATTTTGAACAGTTTATTTTTTAACAGTTGAATTTTCCACTTTTGAAAATGGAAGAAAATTGAAAATTCAAGTGTTGAAAATTCAAATTAAATTTCCTTTGTTTTTCAGCTGCTTCAAATTCAATTTTCAAATTCCTTTAATTTTTATTACCTGAATTTTTAACAGTTGATATTCAATAAAAAACGAATTTTATATCAAAATCTAGTATTAGAAATGTTATATTTACATAATTCTACATGAGAATATCTATCATCTATGAGATAACTATTATATGGTATACTCTGTGATCCAATGAAACACTAGACATTTATCAGTTACAGTGTTAATTAAATTCTTCATTATTACATGAATCAGTTCTTCCTCTAATGAGAAAAGATGATGATCGTTTCTACTCTCTTCTTATTCTCGGCGGTTCATCTCAATTCTATCGGTGAATACAATAATATAATAAATATACAATTTTTGCTAAATTTTTTTAAGCTATAGTCTACTTATAATATGTACGATTTAACCTACATTCTATCCCAATTCATATTTTCTTTCAAGCTTTATTTGATTTTTTCTGAAATAAGAACGAATTTCATCTGAATTTATCCAGGGGGGATCCAGAAAGTGTATGTTAGAAAACATGGTATGCGACAAGTGTTCCTATTGATATGGAATTCGTACCATATGTGCAAGACCACATTACGGTGACCCCGAAACACGTGGTTGGGTTTTTTTCGAAATTCTTTTGCTCCCATTAGCGCATTTAGCGGTTTAATTTCCCCATTTTTCAAGAAATGCCTCTCAAGCTAGATGCAATAGTCAGTAACAGCCGAAATTTGGGAGAAATAGAAGATCGCGGCTGGTTCGAATTAAAAAGAAAATTTATTTTTCAACGGAGGCTTCTCAAACTTGGCAAGTTAAACTTTATTTTCTTTTTTTTTTAATTGAACATTTAAAAAAAATTTTTTAGCCGCCATCTTAAAATTCACCGTTACTTTGAAAAAACAGCATTATTTAGTTTAAGAACACAACTGTTAAAACAAATTTAAGCAAGCACGAACAAATTCCCTGATTTTAATAAAAATGTCCTGACCTTCCATGACCAACAAGAATCCATGACATATTCAGGTTCTTAAGGTTAATCGTCTGTTTCTTGTTGCAGAGTTGAGTTTACAGTTCGAGTGCTTACCTAATGGCGCCCCTATTCCTGTTGTTCCTCGTCGCGGACCTTCTTATTCTCCTGATATTTCACTTCCTCCTGCCAGACCTCATGCTCCGCTTTCTCCGATCAGGGCTTCTCCTCCTGCCACACCTTCTCTTCGTGCCAGGTCCAGGTCTCCTCCTGCCATTTCTTCTTCTTCCCGCTCGCGTGGAGTTAAACTTGAAGAAATTGAATCTGTTCGGCTTATTCCCAACGCGAATCCTAGCCGGCAATTCGAAGTTCGACGATACACTTTTCCACGCGATGCACCAATTAAAGTGAGAGGAAAACATCAACTTCTTGAGGCCATGCCATCCGACGAACAAACTGTATTATCAGCGTCAAATGATGACGTCTATGCTATATTCGAGAAAGGAAATACTATTCTTCGAGGAATATATACTGCCGATCAATCAAGGGTCAAAATAAACATGTACAGAGACGAAGTTAAAGATTTGACCTCAAAAGAAATCGAACAATCTCCCTTAAGTAAGCACCGGCTCAACAAATATAATAGTCTATATTTCATAAGAACATTTTCTTCAGCAAAATAGTTAAATTTATAATCTAAGAGGTGACTTTTTAACGAAATAATTAAATTTTTCACCAAATGTTTAAATTTTTAATCAAATACTTTAATTTTAAACATAAAAAAATGAATTCTCAATCAACAAGACGAAATTTCAACAACAAGCGAAAAAAAATTCATTTTAATAAAAAAAATGTCTAAAAACAGTCAAATTTTCAACCTGCAAATATTAATTTTCTACCAAACAGACGAATTTTCAGCAAATAATGATTTTTTACTCAGGGAAAGAGCTGAATTCGAATTGTTAAACTTTTAACCCAAGACAAGAATTTTCTGTACAACAGTTGAATTTTCAACCCGAATCAGGTGCATTTTTAATCAAAGGGGCTGCAAACTTCATTTTCCAAATTCCCTAACTTTCCTCTGACGAATTTTGCATTCTTCCTGCCCATTAATATTCAGAGGCCAGAATCTTAATCTGATAAAATTTTCGACATAGTATCTTTTATAAACGGAATAAAACAATTTCAAATAAAAATTTTTAAATTTAAAATGTATTACCCTTGATATTTATTCAAATTGCCTCTCATAGAAATTCCCTGAATTTTGCCAGGTTTATTTCAAAATCCCTCACATTTTCTGAAAAACAAATTTTCCTGTCTTTTTGCTGATTTTTTATAGAAAATTTAACTAAGCATCTTTTTTCTCTAGAAAAAAGATGTAGCTTTAGCCGCTTTCTAAGTGAGGCCGAAAAATCCGTTTGTTACAAAACAAATTATTTCGTCTTTTTCAACTTCAACCCGCCATAATTCCTCCAATTCCTGGATTTTTTTGGTAAAATTTACAGGAAACCTTTTTTATGATATTCTATGACTGTTAGAGCAAATAACTTATCATCATTGTCGTTTAAACGAAAGTTATACATATGGCTTAACGGTCAAAAATTTCCTTTATTTTAGGTCCAGCTCATTAGTTAACGTTTCGGACTGGTACACGGAGAAAAATGGAAGTGAAAAATTGGGTCTTTAGTGCTGGTAGTCGAGGTATCCATTACTGAACTGGCGTTGTAAAAAAAATTCGAGATTGAAAATCAGTTATTGACTCAAGTGCAATCGCGGCATTAACTCCTTTAGGCAACTAAAGAGATTACAGCTTGTCGACTGTCTGACTCCCCTAGCGCACTGTACGGAGTCCAGTCCAGAATAGGAATCGTTCCTATACTCGCAACAGTAAAGAATGATCGGCCAAAAAGAATTCACAAGAACACAGAGCGGCGGCTGTTGACGGGTCGATATAGTCACTTTTCATTTTATAATCTTACATTTATTTATATATTATACATACATATATTCAATAAGTTTTAAACATTAAATTATGAACATTTATTTGCTGAAACAGAAAAAGTCATGTTAGATGAAAAACGTAGTTGCCGAGGATTGAACCCGGGTTTCCAACGCAGCAGTCAGCTCTCTCTGCAATCTGGTATTCTGGATTCTAAAGTAAGAGGTACTGAACGTCCTTATGGTATCATGCAAGCAAGCTTCGGTACGGTGCTGTCCGAACGTTATTGAGTGCGGGACATCCAGGAATGGTTACTGGACTGCTTCAAACTCAGTCGAGTTCCCAATAGAACACTATAAACTATATTTCGATTAAGACTTCGTCCTTCCGAAAACTGAGACACGATATATAGATTTCCATTATTGATTATAGAAAGTATAGTAATTTATTCTTTCTATTCTTTTTTGAGAAAACGCACTTTTTAGGAGAGACTAGTTTTTCATTTGTGCAAAGGTTGAAGCACTTAAATTGTAGGTGGTAACGTACGAAGTGTATACAATAACTTTAAAGTATTAAAAGATAAGGTTCTATGCAGGAGAGATACACATTTTTAATGATTAGTGTGTAGTTTCACAATCCTTCCCGTGTCTTGTGCATCAATTCCTGAAATTTCGTAATCATTAAACAATTTGTGTACTGAATATGGAACTCTTCAGTCTCATTTTTCTCCGTGTACCAGTACCTCTTCAAGACACATGTTTGGACAGAAGTAAAAAATTCCAAATAAATTAGAAAGAAGTGAGAGACAGCTTGAACATTTAAGTTTACACCTATGCCTTGAATTTAGAATAAAGTCGAATTGCAAAAGATTATATAAATTGTGATATAACGCTCACTCACTCACTCACGCACGCACTCATTCATGTGTGTCCACGTGGATTCTACACCCCCCCCCCCTCCTCGGACGCCATCGTGAACAAACGTTGAATGCCTCCCCCCCACACAAAAAAAAAATTATGTACATTTTCTATGTAAGCGACGGAATGCGCTTAAACATAAAATATTGCATCAATTGTGATATCAGTGTTAACGAACGTATTAATTACTTTTTTCTCCCTTGGAAATCACTCTAATAAAATTTAAGTATCTGAGCGACAAGCTTGACGCCTATAATTTCTGAGATAACAATTGCAAGATATTCTATATAATCTGATAAAGAACAAGAATATTCATTAGCTGCATTGTTAATAAAATTCTATATGAACACATGAATCAGTTCTTTCCCCAATTAGAAAGGATGCGGATCGTTTCTACTCTCGTCTTATCCCTGGCGGTTATCTTCAGTTCTATTGGTGAATATAATAATATAATATATATATAATTTTAGGTACAGTTTTTAAATCTATCCGCCAATCAGAATGTGTGCGATTTAATCTACATTCTACCCCAATTCATATTCTCTTTCAAACGTTATTTCATTTTTTCCGAAATAAGTACGAATTTAATCCGAATTTACCCAGGGGGGATCCAGAACGCGTATGCTAAATAAATAGAATGCGAAAAGTCTTCCTACTACATAATTCAATATTTCGAGCAAAAAAGATTTTAATTTCAATCAAAGAAAGTTTAATTTATACCAAAAAGACAAATTTTCAAGAAAATAGTTAAATTGTTTAACCCGGAAATGTGAGTTTTCAACAAAAAATTTAATTTTAAACCAAATATCCTCTTTTAAACTGGCCGAAAATAATTAAAATTTGACCGCAGAGTGGACCAGAAGACGAATTCTTCATAAACACATTAAATAGTTGTTCCTCTAATCAGTAAGTATGAAGATTGTTTCTAATCTCGTCTTAACTTTGGCGGTCATCCTCAATTCTATTGGTGAATCCATAAAGTGTGTGTTACAAAAATGGAATGCGAAAAGGGTTCCTATTGATACGGAGTCCGTACCATATGTTCACAAATAGATTAGGTTAACCCTGAAATACACGGTTACATATTTTAAAAATTCTGTTACTTTAGGGAGCAAGATATCTAGAAAGCAATTGCTGACGTTACAAATTGGACTTTCCATAAGCAACAAGAATCCATGCAATTTCCAGGTTTTCCAGGTTAATCCTCTATTTCTTATTTCAGAGTTGAATACAACGTTTGAGTGTTTGCCTAATGGCGACCCTATTCCTGACGTTCCTCGTGGCAGATCTTCTTTTTCTCCTCCGGCCGAGCCTTCTCTTCGTGTCAGGTCTAGGTCTCCTCCTGCCAATCGTCCTTCTTCTTTACACCTAGGAGAACTTACAATTGAAGAACTTAGATCTGTTCGGCTTATTCCCCATAAGAATCCGAGCAGGCAATTCGAAATTCGAAGATATACTTTTCCACGCCATGCACCAATTAAAGTGAGAGGACAATATCAGCATCTTGAGGACATGCCAACCGACGAAGAAACTGTATTATCAGCGTCAAATGCTGACGTCTTTGCAATATTCATGAAAAATAATACAATTCTTCGTGGAATATATAATATCGGTAATAAACGGACAAAGATAAACATGTACAGTGGCAGGGTTGAAGTTATGACCACAGAAGAAATCGAAGAATCTCCCTTAGGGAAGCACCGCCCAATCTTAAATCATTTTGAAAAAATAATGATAGGCGACTTTCGTCAATAATATAATTTAATTTTAAAAAAATGTGAAACTCAAATATAATATGGTTTGTGATCCGAAGTAGTATCAAAATGTTACAAGTAACTGGTAGCTCTGTGACCGCATTCTACAACAATATAGGAGTTTTTTTCGCTAAACGGTGTTGGCCCTTGGATACTTTTCAAACAAGTTTCGAATTTTAATTCTGAAAGTACGTATACGTATACAGGGTAGCTGCAAACTTCATTTTCAAAATTCCCTGATTTTTGTATGGAAAATTTTTCATTTTTGCTGACCATTAATATTCCATGGCCAGAATCTTAATCTTGTGAAATTTTTTAGCATAGAATCCTTTATAAATGGAATAAAATCATATACAATTAAAATTTTTAATTTATTAGCCTTGATAGTTATTCAAACAGCCTCTTACAGAAATAAAATCCCCGACATTTTCCTGACGCTCCCTGAACAATAAAATTCACTGACTTTTTCCCGATTTCTTATAGAAAATTTAACTGCGCATCTTTTTTTCTCCAGACAAAATGATGTGGTTTTAGCCGCTTTCGAAATTATTATTATTATACCATTAAGCCATTTCCCTTTCGGGGTAGGCGTGACTTGCTCGGTTGGAGAATAGTAGTGTGTATATGGGTATATAGGTATAAGGTAGGTAGGAAAATAGGTATGAGGTGGATAGGTATATAAGTGTTAGGTATATATATTTTAGATTGATCTGGAATTCTCGTGTTATTTATTTAAATGACACGTTTACTCCGCAACACTGCTCCGACCCAGGTTGCTGATCAATCTCTCTAGCGATCACCCCAAGTGAAGAGCCTCACAAAATTGTTATGTATGGTTTTCCACTTGGGCCCATTAGTATCCAAGATCTTTGTTTCAGGCGTCATTCATTCTACTGTCACTCTGTTTACAAACTATTTGTCGCCACACTTTTCTGTCCTGGCATACTACTCTAGCTTCCTTCACGTCCATGCATTTTTTCATGCAAGCTCTTGTGTTCCTATGGCTTCTTATGTCTCTACGGATTAATGTCTCATTTACAGATTCTAACCATTCTTTTGGCGGTCTACCTCTGGGCATTATGCCATTTACTTTACCTTTATACACTTGTTTGGTCAGTCGTTCATCTTTCATTCTTTCAAGATGTCCGAACCATCTTAACTGATTTCTTTCCCATGTGTCAACTATTGTCTCTTTTGCACCACATTCTTTGAGGATTGTCTCGTTTCGGACTTTGTCCATTAGTGTTTTCCCGCATATTATGCGCAGAGGTTTCATGCCGATCGCGTTAATTTTACTCCTGTCCTTTTCTTGACAGGTCCATGTCTCGCTACCGTATAGTACAGTCGGTACGAATATAGAATTGTGTATGGCCATTTTAGCTTTTTTTGATATGTTTTTATTTGTTAGGATGGACCCTGCTCTACCGATAACCTGTTTACCCTTATTTATGCGCCTATCTAACTCCCCATCTATTTTTCCGTCGCTAGTGAATAGACTACCTAGATATACGTACTTGTCAACTTGTTCTAATCTCTCATCATTTAGGACAATGTTGCACATTGTTTTCTCACTCTTTCCCTCAAACACCATGATTTTTGTTTTATTTACGTTAATTTTGAGTCCCATGTCCTTCATGCTTGTATGAAGTTTATTCAACATTCTTTGCAAGTCCTCGACTGATTCTGCCATAACAATCTTGTCATCTGCGAAAGCTAACCCACGTACCTTAACTGTTTGGAGATCTACACCTTCTTCGTCGAAGAGTGCAGTTCTTAGACACTTATCCATGAATATGATAAATAGCCACGAGGACATAACGCATCCTTGTTTCACGCCTTGCGTAATATCGAACCAGTCAAAAATCGCTTTTTTTAAAAAAAATTATTATTTTGTCTTTTTTAACTTCAACTCGCCATAATTCAACCAGTTCCTGGAATTTTTTGATGAAATGTACAGAAAATATTCTTTCTGATAGTCTATGACTTCTAGAGTGATACTTGATCATAAAAATGTGTCTCCCGATATTATTTGTCAATTTTAGAAACAAATGATGCCAACAAAGTCTGAGTGTGAAGATTTGAAGTCAACAAAAAATAATTTTATCTCTTAATTGTCCTTAATTTGAACTGCCAGTGAGATCTAGAATTTAGTAAGGAACATTTGTCATTTAGTATTATTTCTTAATTTTGAAAACAAAGTGTATAAATAATTCATTTCTTCATACAATTTGTTTTTGAATGTAGATATTTCGGAAAAATACACTTATGCCACGAGACTTGGAACCTAATAGTTGGAGTAAATTTAACAAACACTCAAGAGCAACTCTATAGTATAAGGAAAACCATACAATTGGCTGGTCAAGCCTGTAATCGTGATTGCCCTGAAGCCCACGAAATAAACATGACAGAGTTAAGACTAAGAAGACTACAACAAGAAGAAGACATCCTCAGCAAGCTACTTGGAAAGAACGGCGAATTTGATAAACTATATATGGATCATAGGAACATCGCAACAGCCCTAACCAACCACATTAAAATATTAAAATCCTTGCTCGATACCTTGTCTGCAGATTATAAAGGATTGATCAGACGATTCAACGAAGAAGAAGAAACTGCAAGAAATTTCGATTTATTTATTTTTATATCGCCATATAAGTCCAGATACTTGAGCCTGAAACACTTAACTTAACTATGAATGTATCCAGGCAGTTATACTGTTACCCTTGAAACTTGTTAAATTGAATAAAGAAATAACTGCACCTTTACGTACAGCTCTTTTTAAATAAAGCATAAATTACTTTTTGGACAGTTACATATAGTAATTACATTTCTTTGCTTGAAGCTATTTCTAATGAAATGTAAACATTTGAATAGAAGAGCCTTGTCGACTGTTATCTATGAGATAAAAAGTAGACGGAATATTCTGTGATCTAATGAAGCACTGAAATATTCATCAGTTACAGTGTTAATCAAATTCTTCATTCACACAGTAATTTTTCCCCTAATCAGAAAATATGAAGATTATTTTTATTCTCGTCTTTTCCTTGGCAGTTATCTTCAGTTCGATTGGTAAATAAAATAATATATTGATAGCTTTAGGTACATTTTTGAAAGCTATCCGCTAATCAGAATGTGTGCGATTTAATCTACATTCATATTTTCTTTCATTTTTTCCAAAATAAGTACGAATTTAATCTGAATTTATCCCGGGGAATCCAGAAAGTGTGTATTAAAAAAATGGAATGCGAAAAGTGTTCCTATATATACGGAATTCGTACTATATGTGCACAAATACATGAGGGTAACCCTGAAATACGTAGATACATTTTTTTTAATTCTCTTACTCTCTTTCATTCCGAGAAAAAAAATATGTGCCCCAAATTTTAGCCAAATCGTTTAGTATTTACCCCTAGAATACACTCGTTCGAATTTTAAAAACTGACTCATTTTACCATTTTTCAACGGAGGCCTTTTAAACATGACAAGATGAGCAAAGCTTATATGCAAAAACTAAACAACTGTCAGTGACAGCCAAATTTTTGAAAACATCGAATATGGCCAAATTCTCTGATTCAGGATACAGTTTTACAATATTAGTTTACATTAGTTTCACAACATAATTCTGAAAAATTTTGACCGTTACACACTACAGCACAGTTTCTGCAAATAAATTTTCTTATCTTGTGAAGTTTGAGAGTCTTTCCTTGAAAAATAGGTAAATTATGAAATTTGTTAGGCATTATTATTACTACAGAATATTCAATTAGATGAATCTTTGAATTTGAAATCTTTAATCTTAGAAATGTAAACCTTTACATTTATTTGTAAGGGCAATGTATTTTATTAATAATGGTAACAAATTTTTATATTATTTTCTTGTAGGAATTATAAGTATTTAAAATTCAGTGCATACGCAACACAATTAATATTGTGTTTAAAATATTAATATTAAATGAACATTTAAGTAGGTAGAAACTCAGTACTATATTAAATTTCTCTTTAAGTTACAAAAACATCGTTATTTAATTTATTATGATAAAATAAGAAGCAAGCTCGAAAAAATTCACTGATTTTGATAAAACTGTCCTGACCTTCCATGACCAACATGAATCCCTGACATATCCAGTTTCCTAAGGTTAATCCTCTTTTTCTTGTTTCAGAGTTTAGTACGCCGTTTGACTGTTTTCCTAATGGCACCCCTATCACTGGTGTTGATCGTGACGAATCTTCTGATGTTCCTGAAAGGTCTTCTTCTACCAGACCCCATTCTCCAGGTTCTCCAGTCAAGTATTCTCCTCCTGCCGATCCTTCTCTTCGTGCCAGGTCCAGATCTCCTCCTGACAGTCGCTCCTGTTGTTAACGCCTAGGTAAACTTACAATTAAAGAACTTAGATCTGTTCGGCTTATTCCCCAGACGAATCCGAACCGGCGATTCGAAATTCGAAGATACACTTTTCCTCGCAATGCACCAATTCGGATAAGAGGATCATCTAATATCCTTGTACACATGCCAACTGAAGAACAAACTGTATTATCAGCGCTCAATGACTACGCCTTTGCAAGATTGGAAAGAGGAAATACTGTTCTTCATGGAATGTATACTGGATGTCATAAGCGGGCAAAAATAAACATGAACACTGTCCAGGTTAAAGAGATGACCAAAGAAGAAATAGAGGAATCTCCATTAGGAAGAGAGCGCCCAATCTCAAAAAATTTTAAGAAAGTAATCGTAGACGCCTTTCGTTCACAATATTAATTCAATTTTTTAAATGTAAATAGAATAAATATTTGCGGTAGCAAATCGGACAATAACAAAAAACAACAAATCTATTTTTTTCCTTTTTCTTGCCACCGCTCACGTGGAATTCAACTTGAAGAACTTAGATTTTTTTTTAATTTTTTAAATAAAGGATCCAATATGGCAGCCAAAATATCAAAAATTTTACATATCTGTATGAAACTTGGCATAAGGGAGTTTTTGGGGCACTGACTTACAGTTTGAAGTGCAAATTTAGATTCAAAACGAGGGATCCAATATGGCGACAAAAAAACTTACATATTTATCGAATTTGCATGAAAATTATATCTTAGATACTTGCCCTTTAACATAATAAATATACAATAAATTGAGATATCACATTTAACGTATTTCGTAATTACATTTTTTTTATTGAAACTGACAGATATGGAAAGCAAATAACTGATGAAGACAAACTTGAAGCATATAAAATGGGAGATAACGACTATAGAATATATGTATTATATAATCTAATGAAGCACTGGAATATTCGCCAGTTACATTGTTAACCAAATTCTTCATTAATATATTAATCAGCTTTTTCTCTAATCAGAAAAGATGTGGATTTTTTCTTTTCTCGTCTTGTCTCTGGCGGTTATCCTCAATTCTATTGGTGAATATAATAATATATCTATACAATTTTAGGTACATTTTTGTAATATATACGCTATTCAGAATGTATGCGAATAATTCAACATTTGATCCCAGTTCATATTTTCTTTCAAACTTTATTCGCGAAAAGTGTCCCTATTGATACGGAATGTGTACGGTATGTGCAAGAGCACATTAAGGTGACCATGGAACACGTGGTTACATTTTTTTCAAAATTTGTTTGCTCTCAGGAGCGGCGTTCGCTCTAATTAGTTTAGATTGCCAAAAAATTATAACTTCCTCCATTTTTCAGGAAAAACTTCGAAAACTTGAAAAAGTGAGGAAATTTAGTTGCGGGAAATATGCAATAGTCAGTGACAGCCGAAATTTTGGGAAAATAGAAGATAGCGGCTGGTTCAAATGTAAGAAAGATGATTAATTTTATTATTTTTTAACGGAGGCCTCTCAAACCGAAAATTTATTGAAAACATTCAATATGGCTATCGGTCAGCAATATATGTACTAATTCTTCCACAAAATGTATATTGTATTCATAGTAACTAATAATAGATACTGTTGCAAAATACTCTTGATCAGGGTGGAATTCTGCACTAAAAGTGAATACAATTGTCGAATTGACAATTTTAGTTTAAACCGCCCTCTTGAATTTTTCCGAATTTTGACTTTCACGCAACACTGCACTGTTGTTTCTGTAAATAAATTTTCTTATCTTGCGAAATTTGACTGGCTCTACTTGAAAAATAGGGAAATTAATAGTTTTTTTGTAACCTAAACACTTGCCATTTTGTGTTTTTCAAAAGTTTTTATTTTTTAATGTCAGAATTGATTTGTGGCTATTACCAAAATTTCTTCACGCAATTTTGGTCTTTTTAGTTGAAAATGATAGAAAGTACCATTTTTTGATAATCTTTCATAGATCCGCCATTTTGAAAATTTTTGGAAATTTTTATTTTTAGTTTACTCTAGTTTTTCCTGGTTTAAAAGAAGATTGCAGTCCGCGGTTTATCGAAGAATTCAACAAAAGCCGATAAAGTTATCATATTTCTTTAAAAAATTCCCTGTTTCAAACCAAAATTTTCATTCTATCCGAAAATTTCTAGTTCCAAAACACTATTTCATAAACAATTTTTCTTAATTCAAGTATCGCATTTTTTAAAGCCATTCTGAATCTGCAACTCTTATCAACTTTACGTAATACTTTTGAATATCTAAATCTGTAAAAATGTAATAGCCGTAATAGCAATGCAGTTATTTCGTTAATTGAATCTAACTTTTGTTGAGTCAACCCAACTTTTTTTTTGAGTGTACAAAATATTCTTATATAAACTCGTATTATCCATTATCGTACATTCAGATAAATGAATCTTTGAATTCTAAATCATTAAACTTTAAATTTTTTAATTTATTTCTTAGGTCCATGAATTTTATTAATAATGGAAACAAATTTTTATATTATCCTCGTACATAAATTATAAGTACTTTAAATTCAGTACATGCCTACCATATTAAATTCACCTTTACGTTGAAGAAACATCGTTATTTGACTTAATATCTTAAATCAAATTTAAGCAAGTTCGAAGAAATTCCCTGATTTTATTCAAAAATTTCACGACCTTCCATGACCAAAAAGAATCCATGACATATCCAGGTTTTCCAGATTAATCCTCTGCTCCTTGTTGCAGAGGTGAGTACACCGTTCGAGTGCCTACCTAATGGCGCCCCTATTCCTGGCGTTCCGCGTGGCAGATCTTCTTATTCTCCTGAAAGGTCTCTTCCTCCTACCAGAACACATTCTCCGGTCAGGGTTTCTGCTCCTGCCGAGCCTTCTCTTCGTGCCAGATCCAGGTCTCCTCCTGCCATTCGAAGATACAATTTTCCTGCAGAGTTGAATACAACGTTTGATCATTTACCAAATAGCACCTCTGTCCCTGGTGTTCCTCGTAGCAAATATTCTTTTTCTCCTGAAAGGTCATCTCCTCATAGACCTCATTCTTCACGTTCTCCAGTAAGGTCTTCTCCTCCGGCCGAGCCTTCTCTTCGTGTCAGGTCTAGGTCTCCTCCTGCCAATCGTCCTTCTTCTTTACGCCTAGGTGAACTTACAATTGAACAACTTAGATCTGTTCGGCTTATTCCCCACACAAATCCGAGCAGGCAATTCGAAGTTCGAAGATATACTTTTCCACGCCATGCACCAATTAAAGTGAGAGGAAAATATCAGCATCTTGAGGACATGCCAACCGACGAAAAAACTGTATTATCAGCGTCAAATGCTGATATCTTTGCAATATTCATGAACAATAATACAATTCTTCGTGGGATATATAATATTGGTCACAAACGGGCAAAGATAAACATGAACAGCGGCGAGGTTGAAGATATGACCACAGAAGAAATCAAAGAATCTCCCTTAGGCAAGAAGCGCCCAATCTCAAAGCATTTTGAAAAAATATTGATAGGCGACTTTCGTCAACAACATTAATTTAATTTAAAAAAATGTAAAACTCAAATATAATATGGTTTGTGATCCGCGGTAGGATCAAAACGTGACAGTAACTGATAGCTGTGTGACCGCATTCTACAACAATATTGGACTTTTTTTCGCTAAACGGCGTTGGCCCTTAGACAGGGTAGCTGCAAACTTCATTTTCAAAATTCCCTAATTTTTCTCTGACAAACTTTTCATTTCTGATACTTGATCATAAAAATGTGTTTCCCGATACTACTTGTTAATTTTAGAAACAAATGATGCCAACAAATTCTCAGTGTGGAGATTTGAAGTCACCAAAAAATAATTGTATCTCTTAATTGTCATTAATTTGAACTGCTCGTGAGATATAGAATTTAGTAAGGAACATTTGTCATTTAGTACTATTTCTTAATTTTAAAAACAAAGTGTATAAATAATTCATTTCTTTATGCAATTCGTTTTAAAATTCAGTAACTAACAGCGAATAATATATTTTCAACACTAAACGTTACTGGCAATATAATTTAGGGGCAAGCCAGAGAAAACCTTTTTCTATTACTTTGAATGTTCACACTGGAAATTTGTTTACATAATTTGTTTCTAAAATTAACAAATAACATCGGGAGACATATTTTTATGATCAAGTATCACTTCGCCGATAAAAGTAAATCAAATTAATGGCCAAATTCGCTTTGCAAATGAGCAATCTATAATTCAAGGTGTTCACTGATAGAAATGGTGACGCTGATTTAACCATACGATCGTAGGCAAAATTACGAATATATTTATAATATAATACGTGTAATTCAATCACAAAGAGTATGAAATGCACTAACTGAAATATGGTAAATAAAACTTATTTATATTTGGGGTACAAAGCTGTAATACATGTGTTGCTATTATATGAAATGTGTAATTCTATGAACATTTACCTGAGTCAACTATCTGTAAAATTTTTTCGTTTAGCAATACGCTTTGTATGAATGATTTACCCAACTCGTTTTGTTTTGGTTATAATAGGCGCATTTCACTGTTCCTCATAACATTCTACAAAGATTGGTAGCTCTAAAAAAGTATCCAGAGGTGAAACTTTCATCTCGAATTGCGCCGTCTGCCACGTAAGGTCATCTTGCTTACCTTCTAGAATAGAAGGAGCCGGAGTGAATTACGTACACGTTCCATTTGCGTAGGGATTGGTTGTTTTAAGGAACCATGATCGTAGCTTCCGGAGCCAACAACTTCCCATAATAATAGTGCATGTGTTTTTAATCAAAAGAGATGCATTATCCACGAAAAACCATGTGCCTAATTCAATATTTGAACCAGAAAAGATTTTAATTTTCTATCAAAAACAGTTAATTCATTCCAAAAAGACGAATTTTAAAGAAAATGGTAAAATTTTTTAACCGGGAAATGTGAAAAAATTTTAATTGTAAACCAAATAGCCCCTTTTAAACTGGCCAAAAATAATTAAAATTTGACCGCACAGTGGGCCAGAAGACGTTGACGTTGAAACTCGAAAGCTCAAAATTCCGGTACTGTAGACACTCTATACATTTTTCACTCTAATAAAATGTAAGTATCTGAGCGACAAGCTTGACGCCTATAATCATTGAGATAAAAATTGCAAAATATTCCATATAATCTGATGGAAAACGAGAATATTCGTGAGTTATATATTGAATAAAATTATTTATTGACACATTAATCAGTTCTTCCCCTAATTACAACGGATGCGGATCGTTTCTACTCTCGTCTTATCCTTGGCGGTTATTTTCAGTTCTATTGGTGAATATAATAATATATTCATTATTTTGAAACACGTGGGTACATTTGTTTGAAAATTATTTTGCTCTCACGAGTGGCGTTCGTTCCAATAGGAAAAAAATGATATACTCCAAACTTTAGCCAAATCTCTTAATATTTTACCCTACAAAAACAAATTGGGGAAATTGATCAATTTTTTTTTTTCTAATCTGTACAGCCTCCATTTTGTATTTTTTCAAACTTTTTAAATTTTAATGTCAGTATTTGATTAGTAGCTATTACCCAGATTTGTTCACTAATATTTGCTCTTGGTTAAAAACTATAGTTTCAAACCAGAATTCTAATTCTTTAATAAATAAGTAAACCCGAAAAATTCGTTTTTTTTTGTTTTTTTTTTGAGAGAGAGAGAGAGAAAAAATTATTTTGTCTGTTTTGACTTCAAGTCGCAATATATGAGCCAATTCTTGGAATTACGTGATGAAATTCACAGGAAACTTTCTTTACGATATTCTCAGATTTTCAGAGTAAATAATTAATCCTCATATTTATGTAAACAAATGTTCACTGTATTTTTGTAGAATTTATATTAGATTTACAAAGCTTCAAATGGGCCGTTATAGTAGATACTATGACGCATTGAAGCTTACTCCAATGAAATGGAAATATTTGAACATAACAACCTTCATGTCTGTTGCCTAAGAGATAATCACTATACGGGATGCTCTGTAATTTAACGAAGCACTAGAATATTCATCAGTTACAGTGTTAATCGAATTCTTCACAAACACATTGAATAGTTTTTCCTCTCATCAGAAAGTATGAAGATTGTTTCTACTCTCGTCTTGACTTTGGCGGTCATCCTCAATTCTATTGGTGAATATAACAATATAATATATCTACAATTGCAAGTACATTCTTAAGCTAAACACAACTCAGAATGTGTGCGATTTAATCTGCATTCCACCCCAATTGCAATTTCATTTCTAACTTCATTTGAGTTTTTCCGAAATAAGTACAAATTTAATCTGAGTTTATCCCAGGGAATCCACAAAGTGTCTGTTATAACCATGGAATGCAAAAAGTGTTCCTACTGATACGGAATCCGTACCACATATTCACAAATACATTAGGTTAACCCTGGAATACACGGTAACATATTTTCACTGACTTTCCATAAGCAACAAGAATTCATAATATTTCCAGGTTTTCCAGGTTAATCCTCTGTTTCTTGTTTCAGAATTGAATACAACGTTTGAGTGCTTGCCTAATGGCGACCCTATTCCTAACGTTCCTCGTGGCGGATCTTCTTTTTCTCCTGAAAGGCCAACTCCTGCCAGACCTCATTCTCCGGTCAGGGCTTCTCCTCCTGCTGAGCCTTCTCTTCGTGCCAGATCCAGGTCCCCTTCTGCCATTCCTTCTTCTTCGCGCTCACGTGGAAATAAACTAGAAGAAACTAGATCTGTTCGGCTAATTCCCCACACAAATCCGAGCCGGCAATTCGATGTTCGAAAATACAATTTTCCTGCAGAGTTGAATACAACGTTTGAGCATTTACCTAATGACACCTCTGTCCCTGGTGTTCGCCGTAGCGAATCTTCTTATTCTCCTGAAAGGTCAACTCCTGATAGACCTCATTCTTCAGGTTCTCCGGTAAGGTCTTCTCCTCCTGTCGAGCCTGCTCTTCGTGGCAGGTCCAGATATCCTTCTGCCAGAAAATCTTTTTCTAGCCGCCAACGTGGAATTAAGCTTGAGGAAATGAGAGCTGTTCGGCTTATTCCCCACACGAATCCGAGCAGGCAATTCGAAGTTCGAAGATATACTTTTCCACGCCATGCACTAATTAAAGTGAGAGGACAACATCAGCATCTTGAGGACATGCCAACCGACGAAGAAACTGTATTATCAGCGTCAAATGCTGATGTCTTTGCAATATTCATGAGCAATAATACAGTTCTTCGTGGAATATATAATATCAGTAACAAACGGGCAAAGATAAACATGAAGAGCGGCGAGGTTGAAGATATGACCACAGAAGAAATCGAAGAATCTCCCTTAGGGAGGCACCGCCCAATCTCGAAGCATTTTGAAAAAATAATGATAGGCGACTTTCGTCAACAACAGTAACAATATTGAAGTTTTTTTTCGCTAAACGGCGTTGGCCCTTGGACACTTTTCAAACCAGTTTTGAATTTTAATTGTGAGAGTACATATACGTACACAGGGTAGCTGCAAACTTCATTTTCGAAATTTCCTAATTTTTCTCTTTCAAAGTTTTTATTTTTATCTTGCAAAATTTATAGCCTAGAATCTTTTATAAAAAGAATAAAATTATTTAAAATTGAAAATGTTAATTTTTTAATTTATTACCCTTGATAGTTATTCAAGGTGCCTCTTATAGAAATAAAATCCCGGACATTTTCCTGACGCTCCCTGAACAATAAAATTCCCTAACTTTTTCCCGATTTCTTAAAGAAAATTTAACTGCGCATCTCTTTTCTCTAGAGAAAATGATGTGGTTTTAGCCGCTTTTGAAATAAACCTGAAATAAGTTTTTTTTTTTTTTTTTTTTGAAAAACAAATTATTTGGTCTTTTTTAACTTCAACTCGCCATAATTCAGACTTGGACCCTAATAGTTGGAGTAAACTTAACGAACACTCAATAGCGACTCTATAGTATAAGGAAAACCATACAAATGGCTGGTCAAGCTTGTAATCGCAATTGTCCTGAACCCACGAAATAAACATGAGTGAGTTAAGACTAAGAAGACTACAACAAAAAGAAGACATCCTCAGCAAGCTACCTGGAAAGAGCAGTAGACCAAAGAGGGGGCCTACCCAATTTTGTAGGAGATATATAAAAGACACTCGTCGGTTCTCTGACTAACAAGGATTTGGATTACAAACAGCGAATTTGATAAACTATATATGGACAATAGGAACATCGCAACAGACCAAACTAACCACACTAAAATATTGGAATCTTTGCTCCATTCCTTGTCTGCAGATTATAAAGGATTGATCAAACGATTCAACGAAGAAGAAGAAACTGCACAAATTTTCTATTTATTTATTTTTATTTTTATACAGCCATATAAGTCCGGACACTTGAATCGGAAACACCCTGTAAAAGCTTAACTATGAATGTATCCAGGCAGTTATACTGTTAGCCTTGAAACTTGTTCAATTGATTAAGGAAATCGCTGTAACTTTAGGTACAACTCTTTTTAAATAAAGCATAAATTACTTTTTGGACCGTTACTTATAGTAATTATATTTCTTTGTTTCAAGCTATTTCTAATGAAATGTAAACATTTGAATAGAAGAACCTTGTCGATTGAGTATCTATGAGATAAAAACTATATGGTATATTCTGTGATCTAATGAAGCACTGAAATATTCATCAGTTACAGTGTTAATCAAGTTCTTCATTAACACATTAATTTTTCCCCTAATCAGAAAATATGAAGATTATTTTCATTCTCGTCTTATCCTTGGCGGTTATCTTCAGTTCGATTGGTAAATAAAATAATATAGTCATATCTTAAGGTACATTTTTTAAGCTATCCGCTAATCAGAATGCGTGCGATTTAATCTACATTAATATTTTCTTTCATTTTTTCCAAAATAAGTACGAATTTAATCTAAATTTATCCCGGGTAATCCAGAAAGTCTGTATTAAAAAAATGGAATGCGAAAAGTGTTCCTATTTATACGGAATTCGTACCATATGTGCACATATACATTAGGGCAACCCTGAAATACGCGGTTACATTTTTTTTGAAATTCTTTTACTCTCTTTCATTCCGAGAACAAAAATATGTGCCCCGAATTTTAGCCAAATCGGTTAGTATTTACCCGTAGGATACGCTCGTTCTAATTTTAAAAAATGACTTATTTTGCCATTTTTCAACGGCGGCCTTTTATACATGACAAGATGAGCAAAGCTTATATACAAAAACTAAACAACTGTCAGTGACAGCCAAATTTCTGAAAAAATCGAATATGGCCAAATTCTCTCATTCAGGATACAGTTTTACAATATTACTTTACATTAGTTTCACAACATAATTCTGAAAAATTTTGACCGTTACACAATACAGCACAGTTTCTGCAAATAAATTTTCTTATCTTGTGAAGTTTGAGAGTCTTCCCTTAAAAAATAGATAAATTAATAATTTTGCTTGGCATTATTGCTACTACAGAATATTCAGACAGATGAATCTTTGAATTTGAAATCTTTAATCTTAGAAATGTAAACCTTTAAATTTATCCATAAGGGCAATGGATTTGATTAATAATGAAAACAAATTTTTATATTATTTTCTTGTATGAATTATGAGTATTTAAAATTCAGTGCATACATAACACAATTAAAATTTTCAATAAAATATGTTTTTCTGAGATTAGTGAAATTTATAAAAAGAAGTTTCATTTAAGTAGGTAGAAACTCAGTACTATATTAAATTTATCTTTAAGCTAAAAAACATCGTTATTTAATTTATTATGATAAAATAAGAAGCAAGCTCGAAAAAATTCACTGATTTTGATTAAAATGTCCTGACCTTCCATGACCAACAAGAATCCATGACATATCCAGGTTCCTAGGGTTAATCCTCTGTTTCTTGTTTCAGAGTTTAGTACGCCGTTTGACTGTTTTCCCAATGGCACCCCTATCACTGGTGTTGATCGTGACGAATCTTCTGATGTTCCTGAAAGGTCTTCTTCTACCAGACCCCATTCTCCAGGTTCTCCAGTCAAGTATTCTCCTCCTGCCGATCCTTCTCTTCGTGCCAGGTCCAGATCTCCTCCTGGCAGTCGCTCCTGTTGTTTACGCCTAGGTAAACTTAAAATTGAAGAACTTAGATCTATTCGGCTTATTCCCCACACGAATCCGAGCCGGCGATTTGAAATTCGAAGATACACTTTTCCTCGCAATGCACCAATTCTGATAAGAGGATCATCTAATATCCTTGTACCCACGCCAACTGAAGAACAAACTGTACTATCAGCGCTCAATGACTACGCCTTTGCAAGATTGGAAAGAGGAAATACTGTTCTTCATGGAATGTATACTGGATGTCATAAGCGGGCAAAAATAAACATGAGCACCGGCCAGGTTAAAGAGATGACCAAAGAAGAAATAGAGGAATCTCCATTAGGAAGAGAGCGCCCAATCTCAAAAAATTTTAAGAAAATAATCGTAGACGCCTTTCGTTCACAATATTAATTCAGTTTTTATAATTTAAATAGAATAAATATTTGCGGCAGCAAATCGCCGCCAATTACAATAACAAAAAACCGCAAATCTATTTTTTTCCTTTTTCTTGTCGCAGCTCACGTGGTATTTAACTTGAAGAACTTCGTCCAATCTCAAAGAATTTTAAAAAAATAACGGAAGGCGACTCTCATCAATTTAGAAGAATTGAAGGGGCAAGAAGAGACTTTGATGACATTCGTCCTTTTAAAATCCCTTGACATTTTTTAACCATTTCAAATTTCTTGGAATATTGTTAAATACGCAAATCCTTTCAAATCCTTTGAAATTCTTTAAAGTCCTTCAAGATACTCTAAAATCGCTTAGATCTGGTAAAATCTCTTCAAATCCCCTGAAATACTTGAAAATGCGGAAAATCCTCTGAAACCAAATGAAACTTCTTGAAATCTGTTAAAATCCGCGAAAATCTTTAAAATTCTCTGAAACGACTTAAAATATTTTCAAATACTTTAAAACTTTAAAGCCCTAGAAAAATATTTGGAATCCCTATAATCAGTTCAAATCACTGAAAACCCCTTAGCATCTGTTGGAATCTTTGAAATATCGTGAAATTTTTAGAAATCCTTTGACATTTTTTGAAACTTTTTGAAACATTGCAAAACCTTTGAAATATTTTGAAATCTTCCGCAATATCAATTTTTAAGATGGTGGATATGTTATTTTAGTCAATCTAGCGAAAAAGGTTACAAATATGTTTACATGCAAAGTGAGAAAACAGTTGTATTAGCGAACAATTTAATAGTAGTAGAAATCGAAATCTAGATTAATATGCTACCAGATACATAAAATATAAAAAATATCAATGTTGAGTATCTCAATTAAGGAATTATCAATTAAGGTGAACCTTAACGAATTCACCATAAAGTCGAAAAATTGAAGAAAAAGAAAATAATTGACTAAAATTCCAGTGAATTTAGAGGAATTTCAGGAGAATGAGAAGAATACAATAAAATTCATTAAAATTCCAGTGAACTAAAAAAAATCCAAAATATGTTGATTTCAGTAAAATTGAGTAGAATTAACTAAATGGAACGATAATTTAGAAAATAATTTTAATTCTGATTTAGAAAGTTAAAATTTTTTTAAATCTCTGTCCGACTTCAGAATTGTAGTGCAAAGAGAGTTTTTGGAGCACTGACTTACAGTTTGAAGTGCAAATTTCAATTCAAAACGAGGGATCCAATATGGCGAGAAAAAAATTACATTTTCGTCGAATTTGCATGAAAAATTATATCTTAGATAATTGCGCTTTAACATGATAAATTGTGATATCAGATTTAGCGTACTTCGTAGTTAACTTTTTTTCTTGAAACTGACACATATGGAATGCAAATATCTGATAAAGACAAACTTGACGCCTATCATTTAAGAGATAGCGACTATTCCTTGATTTCAGAAAGAAAATTTATTTGCGCATCTTTTGCTCTGGACAACAAATACGTAGCTTTAGCCCTTTTCGATATATTCGATATATATATACGAATTTAAGATGATTAATTTGAGCATTTTTCAACGGAAGCCACAAATTTTTCTATAAACTCTTAGGATTAATATTAAAAAATTACGCACAAATTGAACTCAAAACCAACATGGGAGATTGAAAATAAAAAAAATAAAATAAAAAAAAATAAAAAGGAAAAATCAATCGTACCCGTTTCTGCGAAACCCTTGAATGAGGGGGCTTGCCGCTCGCATCAAGAACTGATTTTTTTTTGTAATCTACACAGCCGCTATTTGATTTATTTTTTTAATTATGTAATTTTTAATGTCAGCATTTGCTTTGTAACTATTAGCAAGATTTTTCAAAAAATTTAAGCCTGTTAAAAAATATAGAAAATAACACTTTTGGACATCTTATATAGGTCTGCTATTTTAAAAATCAGAAAATTTTTATTTTTGATCCACAATACTTTTTGCAGGCTCAAGAGAAGGTTTCTCTCAATTCAAGGATTAAAAATCTCATATCTTAAAGCAATTCTAACCCAGCAACTCTTAGAAGCAATACACAATAATGTTGAATATTTACGTATAATAAGAATATTATAATAAAATATTTTTACTGAGATAATTGAAAATAAAAAAAAGTTTGATTTATATAAGTATAAACTTAGTGCTACATTATATTGAGCTTTACATTTAAAAAAACTTTATTTAATTGAATATGTGTGACAATTGTTAAAACAAATTTTTAACATGTCCGAAAAAATTCCCTGATTTTAATTAAAATTTCCTGACTTTCCATGACTAACAAAAATGCATGAAATATCCGGATTTTTCAGGTTAGTCCTCTGTTTCTTGTTGCAGATTTGAGTTCACAATTTCAGTATTAACCGAATGGCGACCCTATTCCTGGCGTTCGTCGCGATGAACGTTCTTGTTCTCCTGAAAGAACTCTTTCTCCTGCCAGACCTCATGCTCTCCGTTCTCTTCCTGTCGAGCCTTCTCTTCCTGCCAGGTCAAGATCTCCTCCTGCCGAGCCGTCTCTTCGTGGCAGATCCAGATCTTCTCCTGCCGAGCCATCTGTTCGTATCAGGTTTGGAACTCCTCCGGCCGATCCGTCTCTTCGTGCCAGGTCTAGGTTTCCTCCTGCCAGTCGTTCGTCTTATTTACGCCTAAGTGTACTATTATTATGATCATGTAAATGAGAAATAAATTGTTTCCGAAATTTGTGACAAATACTTGCGCAAGTGGCGCCGCAAAGCCTGTAAGTCAATGGTAATTTATTACCATTGACTACTAAAACAAAAAATTTTAACATGCATACTTTATTATTTTTCTAGAGTTTATAAATGTCCAAAACTTTTGGTCTGGTTATTTAACTTTTCCGTACATATTTTGAGCAAAACAATGCAAAAGTTTTCATTAAAATCCGTCTTGCAATTATCACAGACTGGTCCGAATTTTCGAAAACATTTCGTGGTTGTTGCTTCACTCTCTCCTGTAAGTCGAGAAATTATTTATAACTGCTTCAAGTATGAATTTTGTCTAATAAATTCTTTTGAAAAATACAAATTATTTTACTAAAATAACATCACTTTTGTTTAATTAAAATGATAACATCGCCAATTGAGACAGTTTGAAATAATAGATGGAATTACGTCTATTGAATATTGCGACGTATTATTATTTTCAGATCCGCACAAATGCATTTAATAAGGCCGTAGATAACTTTACGTCAATCAAAATAAAAAATAACGTGATCGGCGCGATGCAGAGAAAAGAAAACCTCATTTTTCCGAAGAGTTATCATGCACTGAGTATCACCATAGATGAAAAAGTTAAATTTTCAGTAGAAAAACTAATTGCCGACAACAAAGAGTCGAATTTTCATCAAAAGAATCAAATTTTCAACAAAATAGATCAATTTTTGAAATTATGAAACTGCAATGAAGATAATGAATTTTTAACAAAGTAGTTCAATTTTTAACCAAAGAGGATGACAAAACTTTATCGCTCTAAAAAATTTCCTGCAACAAATTTTATTCTTAGTTTTTTCTGTGAGCTTGATCGATATATTGTAACACATTTCTACACAAAATTTAAGAAATTTTCCTTAAAAGCTTCCACGTTCTTTTTCGATATAAATTGTAATATCAATATCAGTTTTAGCAAATTGAGTCATTACATTTTTTCCTTGAAGTTAACTCTAATGAAATGTAAATATCTGAACAGAACAATCTTCATGCTTGTTGTCTAAGAGATAACCACTATACGGTATAAAATGAGATTTAATGAAACATTAGTATATTCATCAGCTACAGTGTTAATCGAGTTCTTCAGTAACACATTAAATAGTTTTTCATCTAATCAGAAAGTATGAAGATTGTTTCTATTCTCGTTTTACCTATCGTGGTTATCCTCAATTCTATTGGTGAATATAATAATATAATATATCTACAATTGCAAGTACATTCTTCACCTAAACACAAGTCAGAATGTGTGCGATTTTATCTACAATCGACCCTACTTGCTATTTTATTGCAAACTTTATTTGAGTTTTTCCGAAATAAGTACAAATTAAATCTGAATTTATCCCGGGGGAATCCATAAAGTGTGTGTTAGAAAAATGGAGCGCGAAAAGTCTTCCTATTGACACGGAATCCATACCATATGTTCACGAATACATTAGGTTAACCCTGAAATACACGGTTACATTTTTTCATCATTCTGTTACTCTCAGGAGCGGGATACCTAGAAATCAAGTGCTGACGTTACAAATTAAACACTTTGAAAAAATAAGATAAGTGTACAAAATGTTCTTATATCTGCTGGTATTATTACTTTCGAATATTTGAATAAATATTACTCAAATCATAATATTAACCAATCTTTAAACTCGTACTTTATTAAATTATCTTTACATTGAAAAATCATCGTTATTTAATTAAACATGACAATTGTTAAAACAAACTTAAGCAAGCCCGATAAAATTCCCTGATTTCAATAAAAATGTCCTGACTTGAGAATCAATGATATTTCCGGGTTTTCCAGTTTAATCCTCTGTTTCTTGTTGCAGAGTTGAGTACGCCGTTCGAATGTTTGCCTAATGGCGACCCTATTGCTGGCATTCCTCGTAGCGGATCTTCTTATGAAAGGCCTCTTTCGCCTGCCAGACCTCATCCTCCGGGTTCTCCGGTCCGGCCTTCTCATCCAGCCGAGCCGTCTCTTCGTGTCAGGTCCAGGTCTCCTCCTGCCATTCCTTCTCTTCGTGTCAAGTCCAGGTCTCCTCCTGCCATTCCTTTTCTCCGTGTCAAGTCCAGGTCTCCTCCTGCCATTCCTTCTCCGTTTTTACGCCTAGGTAGACTGGAAACTGAACAACTTAAATGTGTTCGGCTGATTCCACACACGAATCCTAGCCAGCGATTCGAAATTCGAAGATACACTTTTCCTTACGATACACCAATCCAAGTGAAAGGACTACACCATACCCTTAAGCCCATGCTAACCGGAGAACAAACTGTATTATCAACGTTCAATGGTGACGTCTTTGCCATATTCGAGAGAGGAAATACAATTCTTCGTGGAATGTTCAATGGCAGTCACAAACGGGTAAAAATAAACATGAATAGCAGCGAAGTTATAAAGATGACCAAAGAAGAAATTAAAGAATCTCCCATAGGCAAGGATCATCCAATCTCGAAGAATTTTGAAAAAATAAAGATATGCGACTTTCCTCAACGACATTAACTTTATTTTTTTTAAATGTAAAACTAAAATATAACAGAACAGACTTCATTTTCAAAATTACCTGACTTTTTCCTTACTTTTTCCTGATATTTTCATGTAAGAATTATTAATTTTCTCCAAGCACTATAATTCAAAGACCTTGGCTTGGTTCTTAGTTCAACAACAAGAATTAACGAGTTGGCAATTGCTGCGGGAAGCTTTTAGCAAAACCTGTTTAAAACAAACTGATTTATCTGAGACAATAATATAATAGTGTGAATTGATTTTCAATTAAAATTATCATCTTTTATAGTTTAAATATCAACTATTACATGTTTTGTGGATAATTCATCTTTCTCCTACCAGACCTCATTCTCCGCGTTCTGCAGTCAGGTCTTCTCCTGCCAAGCCTTCTCTTCGTGTCAGGTCCGGATCTCTTCCTGCCAGACGAACAGTCGATTCGAAATTTGTGGAAACACTTTTCCTCGCGATGGACCAATTTAATCAAAAGGAAGATATCAGGTACTTGGGCCCATTCCCAACGACAAACAAACTGTATTCTCGCGGTCCACTGGTGACGTCTTTGCAATATTCGAGACACAAACGGGTAGAAATAAATATAGACAGGGGCAAGGTTGAAAATATGACCACAGAAGAAATTGAGGAATCTCCCTTAGGCAAAAATCGCCAAATCTCAAGGAATTTCGAAAAAATAATGGTAGACGAGTTTCATCGACAACATTAATTTGATTTATAAAAACGTAAAACTAAACAATATTGTTTGTAATCTTAAGTAGGCTTAACTAATTTCAAGTTAAAATATTTATATTCCAAATTTCTTTCTTTATTTCATATAAAAAAAGCTTACTTTTCCATCATAAAAGATGGATTTTCAATTCAAAAGGAGGAATATATAACAAAACAGTTGAATTTTCAACCAAAAAGATTACTTTTGAACAAAATACTTGTATAATCAACAAATCAATTGAATTTTCAAAAAATAGGTGAATTTTTAACCAAATATATACTTGAATTTTGTACTTACAAAGATACTGAATTACTAAACTTTTAATCAAATAGTTTAATTTTGAACTGACAAAAGATGATTTCTCAACCCGAAAGAAGAATTTTCAACCAAGAAGAATAACTTTCTACCAAAACAGACGAATTTACGAAAAAAAAAGATGTATTATCAACCAAAGATAAAAAAGTTAAATTTTCAGTACTGACAACAAAAAATTAATTTTTTAACTAAAAATATAATCGTCAGGATGAAGCAACTGAAAATAAGACATAGAAATACGAGGCAAACAAAAATTACCAACACTGACTTTTCCCTGACGTTCCCTGACAGGAAACTTTCTTTATTATATTCTAAGATTTTCAGAGTAAATAATTAACCCTCATTTTCATGTGAACAAATGTTATGCATAGTAACACATTTCTACACAAAGAGATGAATTTTAAAATATATTTTAAACTGACTCGAATTATTTCTTGAATTTTAAAAACTGCTTGAAAATTAAAAAATTTTTGTCAAAGGCTTCTAGGTTCTTTTTCAACGTATGTTCAAATCTTTAGAACTCAAGATTAATCTTTTAAAATAAAACCTAAATCATCACTTTCAATAGAAAGTATTTTTAAATGCAGTTTCAAAGACTTAAGAAATTTAAACAAAGGCCTTTAAATTTTCATACAAAATTTTAAGGTGACCACATGTAAATTTTAATTAATTATTGATTACTGTAGTTCGAGTATTCAAAATCGAGCAATCTTTTAGTCTAAAATATTTAGCCTGCCACTGAATTTTGTTTGAAATCTTTGAAAATATTTTGAAATCTCTTGAAATCTTTAAAAATCATTTGAAGTCATTAGAATGTTTTAGAATCTTTCAATCTGAGAGGGCAATATTAAGAATTGACCGCACAGTGGGCCAGGAGATATCCAAATGTGGGAAAAATGTAATGAGTTATCAGATTTATATAAAACATGGTAAAAGGAGATTTTTAGGGTTGCTGACTTCAAATTTGACGTTAAGATCTGGAGTTTCGAAAAGGCGGTTTCAATATTTCAAGAAAAAATGTCGAGTCTTTAAATCTATTGTCAGCCACGAATTTAAAATCATAAATATGGTAGACCACTGTATTTTTATAGAATTTATATTAGATTTACAAAGCTTTAAATGAGCCATTATAGTAGACAATATGACGCATTGAAGCTTACTCTAATGAAGTGTAAATATCTGAACAGAAGAACCTTCACGCCTGTTGCCTAAGAGATAACCACTATATGGTATACTCTGTGATTTAATGAAGCTCTAGAATATTCATCAGTTGCAGTGTCAATCGAATTCTTCATAAACACATTAAATAGTTTTTCCTCTAATCAGAAAGTATGAAGATTGTTTCTACTCCCGTCTTAACTTTGGCGGTCATCCTCAATTCTATCGGTGAATATAATAATATATATAGTTGTAAGTACATTCTTAAGCTAAACACAAGTCAGACTGTTTGCGATTTAATCTACATTCCTCCCCAATTGCAATTTTAATTCAAACTTTATTTGAGTTTTTTCGAAATAAGTACAAATTTAATCTGAATTTATCCCAGGGAATCCATAAAGTGTGTGTTATAAAAATGGAATGTAACAAGTGTTCATATTGATACGGAATCCGTACCATATGTTCACGAATACATTAGGTCAACCCTGAAATACACGGTAAAAAAAAAATTTTGTTACTTTAAGGAGCAAGATATCTAGAAAGCAAGTGATGACGTTACAAATAATCCGTCCGGGTATTCCAGATTAATCCTCTGTTTCTTGTTTCAGAGTTGAATACAACGTTTGAGTGCTTGCCTAATGGCGACCCTATTCCTAACGTTCCTCGTGGCAGATCTTCTTATGAAAGGCCTGTTTCTCCTGCCAGGCCTCATTCTCCCGTCAGACTTTCTCATCCTGCCGAGTATTCTCTTCGTGCCAGGTCCAGGTCTCCTCCTGCCATTCCTTCTCCTCTTTTACGCCTAGGTTTCCTCACAATTGAAGAACTTAAATATGTTCGGCTGATTCCCCACACGAATCCTAGCCGGCGATTTGAAATTCGAAGATACACTTTTCCTCCCGAAGCACCAATTCAAGCAAAAGGAAAATATCAGCACCTTAAGCCCATGCTAACCGGAGAGCAAACTGTATTATCAACGTTCAATGGTGACGTCTTTGCAATATTCGAGAGAGGAAATACAATTCTTCGTGGAATGTTTGATAGCAGTCACAAACGGGTAAAAATAAACATGAACAGCGGCGAAATTAAAAAGATGACCAAAGAAGAAACTAAAGAATCTCCCATAGGCAAGGATCATCCAATATCAAAGAATTTTGAAAAAAGAAAGATTTTGAACGTAGAATCTCTTATAAATTAAAATAAATAATTTCAAATTAACATTTTGAAATTTGGAATTTATTTCTTTATTTCATCTAAAAAAGATTAATTTTCTATCACAAAAGATAAAGTTTCAATCAAAAGGGACATTGACCAAAACAGTTGAATTTTCCACCAAGAAAGTTCACTTTCTGTCAAAATACTTGTATTTTAAACAAATCTATTAAATTTTCAACAACAGAGTTGAATTTTTAACCAAATGTATACTAAAATATTCTACTTACAATGATGAACTTTCAACCAGGGAGAATAATTTTCTACGACAACAGACGAATTTCCAACAAATAAAGAACGAATTTTGATAAAAATGTTCAAATTGTCAACCAAATATAAAATTTTTTAAAATTATGAATCTGCAACCAAGAATGAATGTTTAACACATTAGCTCAGCTTTTAACCAAAAAAAGACAGATTTCAACCAAAAGGACGAATTTTCGACAAAACAGTTAAATTTTCAGCCCGAAAATATGAATTTTCATCATAAAAGTTAATTTTAAACCAAAGAGTTGCATTTTTAACCATAATCTAACATAACCTGCCAAGGAAGATTTGAGTTTAATTTTGAACCAAAAAGAATGCCTTTTTAATAGAATTGTTGAATTTGATACCACAAAGAATTAATGCAAATTTCATCAATTCCCTAACTTTTCCAGGACGAAATTTTCATTTTCCGTGACCATTAATATACAAAGGCCAGAATCTTAATCTTGTAACATTTTTAACATAGAATATTTTATAACTTGAATGAAATAGGGTCAGAATAAAATTTAAAAATTTCAAATTTGTTATCCTTGACAGTTATTTAAAGTACCCCTTCCTGATATCTTATAAAAAATTTAATTGCGCAATTGTCACTGGACAAAAGATATCTAGCTTCAGCCGCTTTTGAAGTACACACGAAAAATTAATTGTTTAGAAAACAAATTTTTTTTTAGTTCAACTCGCCATAATTCAGTAGTCCAGGACACCACCAAAAGTGGTAGAAATTCAAGAAGTTATCGAGTTTGTATAAAATTTGGGCAAAAGGGTTTTTTGGGGTTGCTGATTTCGAATTTGATGTGAAAATTTGAAAAGGAGGATCCAATATGGCGGCAAAAATGTAAAAATGTTTACATATTTGTATGAAACTTGATTTAACAGGGTTTTTTTGTCGCTGATTCAAAATTTGAAGGTTCAAAAAAGCAATTTTGCTTCAAATATTTTTGTCGCCCGAAACTTGAATATGTCAGCAAAATCGGGAAAGATTCTCGACAATATTTACAGTTTAAATTTTCCATTTCGCGTGAATGTCAAAAATAAAGTAGCAGAATTTGAAAATTATGGAAGCGCAATAACAACGAATAAGAAGGCCAAAAAGGACCAGCGTCAGTTTCGAGCTCATCAATTCGAATGATCCGATACTAAATGAAAAATTCATATGTTATAGTATTAATTTTATTTATATTCTGATACATTTTTTTTTTATTTTCTGTCCTAAGAACCTTAATTTTGTTTATAATTTTCTAACTTAATGGCGTTATAAATAAAGTGGTCAGATTTTGTAAAATTATTTTACTCACGTTAATATTAAATTATTATTTTCAAGACCACGAAGCTTCCAATGGTCTTTTTTGGCGTTCTTGTTTGTTTTCACGTGCTTCTACTTTCATATTTTACAAATTCTGATAAATTATTTTTTATGTTCACGCGAAATGTCTAATTGTAAATTTTATCGCGAATCTTAGCCGATCTTGCTCTTTTTCCGAGATTCTCGATCAAACCCATGCTCTCCATTCTGCAGTCAGGTCTTCTCTTCCTGTCGAGCCTTCTCTTCGTGCCAGGTCCAGATCTCCACCTGCCGACCCGTCTCTTCGTGCCAGGTCCAGGTCTCCTCCTGGCATTCCTTCTTCTTCCCGCGCACGTAGAATAAAACTTGAAGAAATTAAATTTGTTCGACTTATTCCCGAAACAAATCCGAATCGGCGATTCGAAATTCGAGGATACACCTTTCCTCGCGATGCACCAATTCAAGTGAGAGGAAGGTATAATTTCCCTGAACCCATGCCAACCAACGTACCTACAGTATTATCAGCATCCAATGGTGACGTATTTGCATTATTCGAGAGAAGGGATACAGTTCTTTGTGGAATATATACTTTCGGTCAAATACGAGCAAAGATAATTAATAATAATTAAAAATAATATTAAATTATAAAAATATACAACCGATGAATTTTCGACCAAAAACAGTTGAATTGTCAGCAAAAAGGTGAATTTCAAAAACAAAACGTAAAAAATAACTGGTAGTTGTGAAAAGGCATTCTAAAACCACCCAGAAGTTTTTCTCGCTCAACGGCCTTGGGCCAGAATATCAATAAATTCACTTGTTTACAACAAATTATTTAAAAAATGTGAAAACTGAACTATTTTTCCTAGAGAAATATATTTTTTCGATTCGATCTTCTAGGAAGTAAACTAATATTATTTGCATCAAAATATTCTATTGGTAATTAAATTGACCGTTGTTATACAAAAAGATGATCTAACAAATGTGCAACTATAACAGTTTTCTACATAAAAAAGTAATTTTTCCTGACTAGATGTTTCAAATACCTAGATATTGATTGCTTTAGCAAAGAAATAACAATAAATAATTCTGAATTAATAACAAATGTCTTACACAAATGCTCCAATTAAACGGTTTTTCGTGGACAAAATTATTTTTTTCATAAAACCTTGTTCCAAAATAACTGATATTGATAATCAATCGATATTTCTTCATAAACACAACAAATATTTGTTTAGTTAATCTCATTTTTCAAAATGTATGTCTTCTTTATTTCTGTCACCCGAATTCCTTTTGGTTATTAACAAACAAAATTGAATAGGTTCATCTCAGGTTTGGGGCTTCTAATCTAGATGATTTTGAGGCTTGTATCTAATAAATGTATCATATTTTAATAGTTTAGTTTACGATTTAACCTGCAAATTAATGTGGAATTTTTTAATCAAGAATTGGTCACAAATATTTAAAATAATTATATAATTGAGCATTTTAGCATGACGTCACGATCATGACGGGATAGGTGCAAATGTTAGAAGGTTAGCATAGTTGGTACATCTTTACATGGGAATGCATAAGACTTTTTGGCATAAATATTCTAAACGTAAAAATAAGTTATAAATGTATGAATAGTAATATTTTTCAAGTGTGGAATGCATTTGCGCAATTATGTTTCATCCTTTGATCAATCAAATTAACTATCCGAAATTTGACGTTATAGTGCCCGATTCTGACAAAATCGATCCGGTACTTCAACCTCAAATTTTGGATATTTTTTTTTTATTACGTGAAACTGAAAGGTCGTCAATCGACAAAAGAATGGAACATAATATTATTATAAATTATTATTTATTATTATCTTATTTTATATTTATTAGTATTCATTAGTATTACTATTATATATTACTATTACTACTATTATTATATATTACCACTACTATATACCTGATATTTCCACCTATCATATAATGACCATGACGTCATGCTAAAATACTCAATTGCAATAGAGGTATGAAACATAAATAAATTTTGATTGTACAAAATATAGTCAATCTTATTTGACATAATTTTAATGTGAATGATCAATTTATGTTATCACACAAAAGAATAAGTGAAATTCAGTCATTATGTGGTTAAGTATTGTGAAAAAAATTAATCAGTTAGTAATTAATTAATCAGTTTACAACATAAAAATCAATGAACAATTATTTTCATTGAAACATTCAAATAACTTTGACTTTATATTTTTATAAAAATGTAAATTATCACAATTGTGAGAATGGAATTTAGATATCTATTTCAAAATAGGACAAACATTTTTAAACATTATATAGTTGTAACAGAGATATGTATGTTAAAGATAAAGAAACTTTTATTTTACGAATTATAGCCAATATTCAACAACGTAACTTTGAAATGAGTAATTAATTTATGTTACTTAATGTAGAAAAATTATAATTCAATCTTTATGTAATTTTATATTGTACACAAATTAATCAGCTAATCATTAATTAATCAGTTTCCAACATAAAAAGCATTCAAGAATTATTTTTATTGAAACATTCAAATAATGTTTACTTTATATTTTTCAAAACTTTTTTTTCAAAAAAAAAACAAACCTTTTAAACCAATTCCAGAATAAGTAAAAATATAATTTTGAAAATTGAATTCAGATACTTATTTCACAAAATCACAAAAACTTACCAAAATTACAAAATTCTGTAAAAAATTGAGCCTATTCGTTAAACTTACCCAAACTTGGAATTTGTTTATAATAATTGTTTAATACCAAAGACATTATTATTTAATACTGTAAATAACTTTAGCCGATAGGTTGAAAAATAACCAAACTCTAAATATGTTTATTAAAATTGAATAATTCTTATAAATTTTCAAAGTAATCTAACATTCACCGGAAAAAATTAATAGTTGATTCCGTGAAAAAATTGAGCATATTCAATGAAAAATAGCCAAACTCTGAATTTGTTTATGAAAATTGTTTAATGAATTAATAATTCTTGGAAATTTGCGAAGAATCATAGGAAAGAATCATCGGAAATACATTCCTAGTTAATTTAGTAAAAAAATGGAGTCTATTCGTTGAAAAATAGCCAAATTTTCAATGTGTTTATAAAAATTGTTATAATAATTTATTATTATTGTAACTTTGCAAATTATCATATCAAAAAGTCACAGTAAAAACATTTTCAGCAGATTCTGTGAAAAAATTGAGCGTATCTATTAAAAAATAGTCACACACTGAATTTGTTTATGAAAATGGTTTAAGTAATTAATTATTCTTGTAAATTTGTAATGTATCATACCAAAAAGTCACCGAAAAATTCCGTCAAAAAAATTAATCGTATTCATTGAAAAATAGCCAAACTCGGAATTTGTTTATGGAAATTGTTTAAATAATTAATATTTCTTGGGAATTTGCACAGCAGCAAAGATATTCTTAGTTAATTATTTCAGAGCATTGAGCCTATTTATGGAAAAATAGACAAACTCTGAATTTCTTTACGAAAATTGTTTAAATAATTGATAGTTCTTGTAAATTTGCAAAGCAAAACAGAAAAATGTCATCGCATGAACCTTCTTATTATTGCTGTGGAAAACTAAGCCAATTCGTTAAAAATTAGCCAAACTTGGAATTTGTTTACAAAATTTGATTGAATAATTAATATTTCTTACGAATTTTCAAAGCATCATAGGAAGCAGTTATCGAAAAGACATTCTTAGTTAATTAACCAATTAAACATATTTGTTGAAAAATAACCAAACTATGAATTTGTTTATGAAAATTTCTTAAATAATTAATAATTCTTGGGAATTTTCAAAGCATCATATCTAAGAGTTATCTCAAAGATATTATTTAATTATGTAAATAAATTGAGCCTATTCGTTGAAAAATAGCCAAACTCTAAATTTGTTCATGAAAATTGTTTGAATAATTGATCATTCTTGTAAATTTTCAAAGTAATCAGTCACCGGAAAAAACATAGTTATATTGATAAATAAATTTTCCAATAATAATAGTAAATTATTTCTTCTTACCAGAAGGCCGCATAGTTAGATATAATTTTATCTAAAGCAGAAACTTACCTGAAACAAATAAAAGATAAATTTTAATTGAAATGCGAAGTCTATATTAATGTACTATAAGTTAAATAAAATATAGAAATTATCAATATTAAGTGTCTCAATTAGGAAATTGGCAACTAAAGATGAATTTGAATAAATTCAGTATACATTCAACAAAAAAGTAATGAATTGAATAAAATGTGAGGGAGTTTAGAAAAATTTTAGAGAAATTAGAAGAATAAACGGAATTTATCAAATTTAAGTGAATTAAAAAAAAAATCCGAAATATAACCACCGATTTCAGTAAACTTGGAGTGAATTTTAAATAATTTAAGGGATTTTTGGGACCGCTGACTTCAAAATTGATGTTAAAGTTCAAAAGTTCAAAATGGCCGATCCAATATGGCAGCCAAAAATAATTTGTTTACGTATTTGTATAAAACTTGGTACAAGAGTGCTTTTGTGGCCGCTGACTTCTAAATTGATGTTAAAAGTTAAAAATGTCGGATCCAATATGGGGACCGATGAATAAATTTTTTTACATATTTGTATGGAACTTGGTATAAGGGAGTTTTTGGGGCCGTTTTCTGCGATATTGACGTCGAAACTGGAAAAATAAAAATGGCAGATCCAATATGGCGGCCGGAATATAAAAAATTTACTTATTTGTATAAATCTTGGACCGGGAATATAAAATCATAAATCTGGTAGACAACCTGTATATTTGTAGAATTTATATTAGTTGTTTTAATCTTTAAATGTTTTTTTTTTCCTTGCAAAGAACGCTAATGAAATGCGAATCTGATAAGGACCAGCGTGACGTATATACAATGTGAGATAACGACCATAGGATACGTGTATTATATAACCTGATAAAGAGCGAGAATATTCATTAGTTAGAGTTTTATTCAAATTGTTCATTGATACATTAATTAGCTTTTCCTCTAATTAGGAAAGATGAAGATTCCGTCTGCTCTCGTATTATCCTTGGCGGTCATCCTCAATTCTATTGGTGAATATAATAATATATTATATCTATAATTTTCAGTAAATTTCTTAAATTATACAGAAATCAGAACATGTGCAATTTATACAATCTACTGTTTCAAGAGATGATTCTATCCCAATCGCTATTTTTTTCATATTTGATTTGTGTTTGTCTGAATTAAAAACAAATTTAATCTGAATTTATCCATGTATGGATATTTTCCATGTGTGATGGTACATTCTGCGTTAGACCCTTCTCTCTCGAGACGGAAAAATTTTCCGGAAGAAAAAAATATGCCCGAAGAGAATACACAAGAAAAATTTAATCCTCTGCTCCTTGTTGCAGAGTTGAGTCTACACTTCGAGTGTTTGCCCAACGGCGAACCCATTCCTCGCGTTCCTCGTGGCAGACCTTCTTCCTCTCGTGAAAGGTCTCTTTCTCCTGCCAGACCGCATGCTCCCCATTCTGCAGTCAGGTCTTCTCCTCCTGTCAAGCCTTCTCTTCGTGGCAGGTCCAGATCTCCTCCTGCCGAATCTTCTCTTCGTGCCAGGTCCAGGTCTCCTCCTGCCATTCCTTCTTCTTTCCCTCACCCGATACGTTCTTCTACTTTAATCATACGTGGTCGTACAATTGAACAACTGAGATCTATTCGGCTCATTCCACACGCGAATGGAAACCGGCGATTCGAAATCCGAAGCTACACTTTTCCTCGCGATAAGCCAATTCATGTGAGAGAAAAATATAATATCTATCGGGCCATTCCAACCGGAGAACAAGCTGTATTAACAACGTGCAATGGTTCTGTCTTTGCAATAGTGGACAAAAATAATACTATTCTTCGTGGAATTTATACAACGATAAATAGCCTTCAAAAACGGGCAAAAATAAACCTGGACAGTGGCAACGTTGAAGAGATGACCACACAAGAAATCAAGGAGACTCCCTTAACCAAGGATCACCCAATCGCAAAGAATTTCCAAATAATATGGCTAGACGACTTTCGTTCACAACATTAAATTAATTGTTTTTTTTTTTAAATTAAATATAATGTTTTTTGCCCTTGAAATATTCGAAAGAAATAATACAACTCATCGCGGAATATATACAATGAGAACTGACATTCAAAAACGGGGAAAAATGAACATGGACAAGAGCTAATTTGGTTTCCTCCCTCTGCCGACTCTTCTCTTCGTGCCAGGTCCAGATCTCCTCCTGCCATTCGCTCTTCTTTACGCCTACGTGGATCCAAAATTTAAGTACTTGGTTAGATCTGTTTGACGTATTCCCATGCCAACTGGAGAAGAAGCTGTATTATTATGAGTCGATTTCGAATTTTAATTATAAAAGTTCATTAGGGTGGCCCCAAAACTTAATTTTCAAAATTCCATGCTTTTTCCCCTGATTTTTTATGACCAGTTTTTCAATTTCCCTAACCATTAATATTCAAAGACCAAAATTGTAATCTTTTAAGAATTCTAACAAAGAATCTTTTTTAAACATAATAAAAGAATTTTTGATTAAAATCTGAAACCATCAAATTTATTTATTTATTTCAACCCAAACATGTGATTTCTTAAAAACATAGTTAAATTTTCAAAAAATAGTTGAATGCTTAACCAACTAGTTGAATTTTCCATTTACAAAGATGAATTTTCTACAAAAAATGTAATAATTGATATTTCAATCAGAAAAGATAGACTTTCAACCAGAAACGGAAGAGTTCAATTTTCAGTAGAAACATTTAATTTTCTACAAAAAAGGCATTTTCAATCAACAGAGTCAAATTTTGAACGAAAGAAATTAATTTTTCTCAAATGAAGATTTTTCAGTCATGATGGAAAAAAATCTGAACCAAATTGTTGAACTTTCAAGTAAAAAGCTAAACTAAGTAGATAAACTAAGTAGTTTAACTTAACAACTAAGTAGTTTAATTTTCATCCAAAAAAGACGACCCTTCAACAAAAAAATTCAATTTTTAACCAATAAAATGACTGTTTAATAAATTTATTCAACTTTCAACCAAACGGTCGAATTTTCAAACAAAAAAGATTAATTCTTCATGAAAAATTTAATAGTTGAATTTTCAACTAAAAAGGATCAATTTTTAACCAAAGAAAAAACTAATTTTCAACAAAATAGTTTCATTTTGAAACAAAGATATAAATTTTCAAGAAAACAATTAATTCTAAAAAAGTAGTTCAAGTTTCAACCCAAAAGAGGAATTTTTAAAGCTCCACCGTCACTTAAAGTCTAATTTTCAACTAAAAAAGATAAATTTTCATCCAAAGATGGAAAAGTTAAATTTGTAGTAAAAAAAAATAATTGTCAACGATTCAATTTTCAACCAACGAAGGATAACTTTGTCACAAAACTGTTTGATTTGAAACCAAATGATACAATTTCTAACTAAAAATGTAATCCTTAGGTGGAACCAACTTAAAAAAAAAAGAAAAAGAAATAGTAAATAGATTACAAACAAGAATATTTAATCACGTTGGCCGTAAAAGATTATTTTCCAAACTCCCTAACTTTTCCTAAGCAATTTTTAAGTTTCCCTGACCATTAATATTCAAAGGCCAGAATTAACATTTTTAATATAAAATCTTTTATAATCCAAAAGGAGGATTTCCGAAAGGAAAGTAGGAGGTAATTAAATTGCAGACTGTTGTAAACAAATTCTTAAACAAATGTCATGATGGAAAAATAATGTTCAAAAAAACATTTAGACATTCAAACAAAGAGATGGATTTTTTACTAAAATGATGAATCTTGAAGCAAACTTTGACGTCATTACAGTTTTATTGTATATGCACGCAAACATTGCGTTATTTTCCTCTACAGTTTCGAAATCTGTCTTAATAACAGTAATACAATCATTGTAAAGTTATTCAATCCCTAGAATTTAAAAGAAATATTGTCGTTGAGATACTAAATTAAACAATAATAATTTATCTTCATGAAATTTGTAAGAGGGTTTTATCACTTTCAAAACTAATATAATATAATTGTGACTCGGAACAGGGGATTTCCGTAAAGAATTACAATTTGAAAGTAAATTCATCACAACTTGAAACTTCATAAATCCATAAATTTTGATATCAGTTTTGACGAATTTAGTGGTTACATTTCTTTTCGTGAAACTGACACTCATAAATGCAAATATCTGATAAGGTCATCCTTGACGCCTACAATCTCTGAGATAACGACTAAAAGATACATCATATAATGCGATCAAAATCTACTACAGTATTCATTAGTTAAATTTTCAATCTAAGTCTTCATTGTTAAATTCATAAGCTTTTTTTCTAATTAGAAAAGATGAGGACTGCTTCCACTCTCCTATTATCTTTGCCGGTTATCCTCAATTCTATTGGTGAATATAATAATTTGTGCGATTTAATCAACATTCTATGCTAATCAATCAAAATTCAATATCGATTTATTCCCGGGGAATCCATAATGTGTGTGTAAAAAAATGGAATTCGAAAAGTATCCCTATTGATACATAATTCGTACCGCATAATCTTGCTATTTGTAATGAGGAGAGGACTGAAAAATCTTAGTTTCTACAAAATAGATTTTGCAATCAAAGAGAAACAAAAGTCAACAAAGATGAATTTTTAACCAAGCAGATTAATTTTCAACCAATGAAAGATTGAACCTTTCTTTCTTGTTGCAGGGTTGAGTCTACAGTTCAAGAATGACACTGACGGCGTCCCTATTCCTGCTGTTCCTCGTGGCAGACCATCTTATTCTCTTGAATTGTCGCTTTCTCTTCCCACACCTCATTCTCCCGGTTCTCCGGGCAGGTCTACTCCACTTGCCGAATCTTCTCTTCGTGCCAGGTCTAGGTCTCCTCCTCTTGCCGAATCTTCTCTTCGTGCCAGGTCTA